>JADDOH010018213.1:0-27979 GCA_016648135.1 Agrypnia vestita
TAATTATTCATCTCTATTTATTTATTTTATTGATGATTCATTAAATAATTAGGTATTTATTTGTCTATTCATATGCCGCGTCCCAGTTATATATAGTCAGGCGGCGTTTCGATAGCATCATCATCGGCCCGTGTGCTCGACGCCGAACTTAATTATTCATTTCTATTTATTTATTTAATTGATGATCCATTAATTAATTAGGTATTTATTTGTCTATTCATATGCCGCGTCACAGTTATATATAGTCAGGCGGCGTTTCGATAGCATCATCATCGGCCCGTGTGCTCGACGCCGAACTTAATTATTCATCTCTATTTATTTATTTAATTGATGATTCATTAAATAATTAGGTATTTATTTGTCTATTCATATGCCGCGTCCCAGTTATATATAGTCAGGAGGCGTTTCGATAGCATCATCATCATCACCATCACCAGCAGTGTCCCAGTTATATATTGTCAGGAGACGTTTCAATAGTACCATCATCATCATCTTCATTAGCGGAGTTCCAGTCATATATAGTCAGGAGGCGTTCCGATAGTATCATCACCATCATTAGCAGTGTCCCAGTTGTATATCGTCAGGAGACGTTTCAATAGTATCATCATCATCATCTTCATTAGCGGTGTTACAGTCACATATCGTCAGGAGGTGTTTCAATAGTATTATCATCATCATCTTCATTAGCGGTGTTCCAGTCATATATAGTCAGGAGGCGTTCCGATAGTATCATCATCATCATTAGCAGTGTCCCAGATGTATATCGTCAGGAGACGTTTCAATAGTATCATCATCATCATCTTCATTAGCGGTGTTCCAGTCACATAGAGTCAGGAGGCGTTCCGATAGTATCATCACCATCATTAGCAGTGTCCCAGTTGTATATCGTCAGGAGACGTTTCAATAGTATCATCATCATCATCTTCATTAGCGGTGTTCCAGTCACATATAGTCAGGAGGCGTTCTGATAGTATCATCATCATCACTAGCGGTGTTCCAGATATATATCGTCGGGAGGCGTTGCGATAGTATCATCATCATCATCGTCATCACTAGCGGTGGTTCAGCTTTATATCGTCAGGAGGCGTTTCGATAGTATCATCAACATCATCATCATTAGCAGTGTCCCAGTTATATATTGTCAGGAGACGTTTCAATAGCGTCATCATCATCACCATCATTAGCAGCGTCCCAGTTGTATGTAGTCAGGAGGCGTTTCGATAGTATCATCATCAACATCATCGTTCGCAGCGTCCCAGTTGTATATAGTCAGGAGGCGTTGCGATAGTATCTTCATCAACATCATCGTTAGCAGTGTCCCAGTTACATATAGTCAGGAGGTGTTTCAATAGTATCATCATCATCATCACCACTAGCAGTGTCCCAGTTATATATAGTCAGCGGGCGTTTCGATAGCATCATCATCATCATCATCATCATTAGCGGTGTTTCAGCTCTATATCGTCAGGAGTCGTTACGATAGTATCATCACCATCATTAGCGGTGTTTCGGCTATATATAGTCAGGAGACGTTACGATAGTATCATCGTCATCATCATCATCACTAGCGGTGGTTCAGATATATATCGTCAGGGGGCGTTTCGATAGCATCATCAACGTCATCATTAGCGGTGTCCCAGTTGTATATCGTCAGGAAACGTTACGATAGTATCATCATCATCATCATCATCATTAGCGGCGGTTCAGCTAAATGTCATCAGGTGAAGTTTCGATAGTGACATCATCATCTTCATCAGTGATGGCAGGGTTCCAGTTACACATCAGTCGGAGATAATTAGGCAGATCCCATCATCATCGATGGCAGGTTTCTAGCTGTACACCATTTGGAGAAAATACACCGACATCCCTGGCCAGGGGCTAGGCATATCCCTACTGTCCAGATCCACCTTTCCATCTACTAATACGAGGGGTCATGGCCTCGTGAAACCACATGGCAACCAACCATTACAAGTAGTTATGTATGTATTGTATATGTAAGTATATGTATGTATATTATATTTTATTAGTATGTATCTATTAGTACGTAGTGTATGAGGGGGCTCTTCACGGGTGGCACAACACCCGTGCGGATGTCTTCCCTCGTCTGGAATGGATTGAACGTATTGATGCATACCAGATTATAATAAGTACTACCTGGGAGGGTGGTTGCAGTCACTGTAGTGTCGCGAATGGCCAATGGGCTGCAGTTGCTCACAGGCGAGGGTTGGGGAGCCTAGGAAACTCCCCCTCCCCACTCGCATATTTTTGACTTGACAGGTGGCCCGGGACCATCTTTACAGTAGCTTCAGTATATATACCGTAGTTTAACTTAGTTAACCTGGAGGAGTTGGAATTCGGGGGGCAAACTGGCTCTGAGCCCGGACGCCAGACACTGACGCGAGGGATGGTGCGGTACTTTGCACAGAAGAGGCCCAACATGAAAAGGCGCATCCAGGCTCAGGTCAACGTATCCGGAACTCGTGTCGGGAGAAGGAAGATGGGATCAGTCACCGATGAGCATTTGGGTATGGAGGGGCCGAATTTAAAGCAACCACATTTTCCGCGTACACATACATTTACACATACCTTCTACAAACCCCTTATCCATTAGAACCCAACGTACCACTAGAATGAGACATAGGGCCAGATACAGGTGACGGAACTTAGGCCGGCTAGTCAATAAACGTAACAATGTAATTGATATAAAGATAATGCAGAGTAAATATAAAGATCGTAAGGAATAAGCACAGCGAGATAACGGCGGAAGATAAAATTATTAATCAGCGAGGGCGTCGAAGACGGAATCATCCATAGGAGCGGCTACGAAGGACTCGAGGGCTTTCAGGGGATCTATGTACTCTATATGTGCATGCGCATGTGATAAAGGCACGTCACTAACCTTTCCAGTGGATGGCGGTCGATCCCATACAGGTAGGACAATGGGGGATCGAGCGGAGAGGGCGTGGGAGCAGAGGATCGCGCACTCTGGAAGCGCAGCTACACCAGATGCAGTGGTTTCAGTCCGTAGGAATGATATGTAAATAATATAGGGCCACGGAACATAGTATGTTTAGCAATTGCACTGTAGGGCTTAATTGACGAGCTAGGTAGTTTTGTTTGCGTTTTCCATGAACATTCACGAACTTCATACCCCAGTATTTAATTTAAGTTTAGCTTGCGATAGGGTTACCACAAAACCAATTCATCCCCTATAGTTCGAAACAAAAAATTACACAACGTGAACTGGGGAGGTCTTGAATAAAGCGAGGGTGTTTGGAAATACTACGTTAAAAGCCGTAGAGCCTTCACCCGGCGTAGATAGATAGCTTGTTTGCCTCTAACAAGGCGTAAACTCAGTTAGGAGTAGGATCGAGCTGAAAGGCGAAGAAGAGGAGCCATCACAAATATAGAAATAAATTATTTTAAAAATTAAAATGTAAACAGTATTATTAAGTATTTCTTACATATGATATTCCTAAGTCCTCCTGTATATCACGTATAAATTTTCACAACAACACTAACACGTTTAGACAGAAAAATCAGGTTATTTGAAGTCACAGTGACTAAAATAACATACTCATTCATACAATAGTGTACGATACTCTGTTCCTTTTTCCCCGAGACTTTTTTTTCGGCGTAACATCGCGCCCGATCACAAAGAAGGTCCGTTCGATAACGAATGCAAGTAAGGCAATTACCTTACTTTTGAGTTGCCAAGATTTAACGCTTGTAACGTATCTACAGTTTATTATGTCATTGGGTGGATGTGTGACTTTTTTGCTCAGAAAGTACTTTTGAAGTAGACAACAAACAACTTTGCTGTCGGAAATTTAAAAATTGAGACATCAATTTGTGCTGTGTGCATCTGCTGTGAAAGGTTATTATCATCAGTAACTAGCTGTAACCCGTCAAAAATGCTTTTACATATCGATTCCTAAGGAATAAGTATTTATTTATTTATCTAAAAAAAGAAAACGAAGTTACGACGGACGGAGGGACGGACAGACAACGAAATTATTACTATTATGTTATTATTATTATATTTTATATACAGGTGCACCAGAGGTAGTCCTCAACACTTTAGAGGTAGATTCCTGCCTAAATGATGAGTCGATAATGGAGATTTCTTACTTATATTCCGTAAAACGTTGAACAGTCATAAAAGAAACTTCTTATATAAAATGTTAAAAATTCATTAGTTTGAATACAAGTCATCGCAATCCCAATTACAATAATTTCGTCGTCTGTCCGTCCGTCCGTCCATCCGCCTATCTGTCCTCCGTTGTAACTTCGTAACTTCTTTATAGTATTTTTTCTTTTTTTTATAAATTTTAATAAATACTTATTCCTTAGGAACCTACATGTAAACTTACTGTCATTTTTGACGGGTTACAGCTAATTTAAAATAATTAAAACCTAACGGAAATAAGAATTACAGTTTTTCTAGGATATTAGAACATTCATGTTAGAACATTTTGGACCATTTTGATTTGAATAATCGAATATGGAGGCGTTCACTTTGTGGAAATCCTTTTTAAATAAGTATAAATGAAAACACTATTTGATGATATTATTATTAACTACATTTTTATGAATTTCAAGTGTTTCTAAATTATTTTGTTTTAGTCCGCTTGTCTGTATGTGTAGGTTGTGTAATATGTATCAATGAATGTATGTTTTCTATAATATGGTTAGCTTATTCTCAAAAGTTACTTTTAATGAGGCACCTTTTATGTTATTTAAACCTAGTTTCTATTTATACAGGTCGAACAGTTAGATCAATACTAACTTGATACTAAAAACACTAATAATAATTTTACAAAATATGCCGACTATCTTTATAATAGAAAAAAACTGTGCATTCAAAATAATTTAGAAACAGTTGAAATGCATAAGACTTAAATACACAAAACAATACCATCAATAATCAAAAACAACCCTCCACTTCACCCCTTCTCACAAGGTTCCCTCTCTCCCACAACCTAATACCCCCTCCACTTCAGCTGGACCCGCAACTCATACACCAAACGTACACTCCTACGCACATCTGGACATCAGACATCAGTCTACGCTCGCCTGAAGAAGGAAACGGGTGTTTCTGAAACATGTAGTGATATGTTCGTGTCAAATAAAAGTAGCGGAAAAAACAAAATAGTGTTTTCATTTGTAATCTTTAATTATAATTTAAACAGGACGTACCATTGTTACATCCTGTAGGTACAGGAGGCCTTTTTTAACGTTCTGCGACTCTACGATTTTGGTAGGTACAATACCTACCCGGGTCTGACACGAATGCCCGAAAGAAAATGTCAAAAAAATTAATTTAAGAAGATCATCTCAGACTTGTAGACTAGCTCTGTTACACGCAAACCAGTCATTTTTTTTTTATTAGAGATGCGAACATGGAATACGTGTCATATCAATATTCTTACTACTTTCTGGTCTTTAGTGAGGTTTGAACCCGCGATCTTTGCATTACGAGGCGAGAGTCCTAACCACATTGCGATCTTGAGTTCAGTCTAAAATATAAGATTTTGATGAATATATTGCATAAAATAAGTAGGTACAAATATTTATTTTAAAAGTTGGTAGAATGAGTTTTTTTTCACACACATCTACTAATTTCTTCATCCAAAGAATTCAAATACTTAATTAAAGTCAATATTTTCGTCATAATGATAGAAATATTGAAATTCGACAGATGTCTTGATGTTTCTCTATTTTTAAGACTTGGGGTGACAATCACCATTATAACAAGCTTTCTATTTTAAAAATGCGATGGTTTGTTCGTAATGTAATAAGTCTTCAAATATCCAATTCAAAAATAAAATAATTATAATCTTCATAGTTTTATGCATACAATTTATTATTTTATACCTACAATGCAATGAAGCATAAATTGTATTTACGTAGATTTATATTTTGGAAAAGAAAAACGAAATTTAATATGAATCTAACAGAATATTATAATATATAAAAGTCTGAATAATATGAATATAATTGTGAAGGAATAAAGGTAGGTATCGCATTTTTTATTTTGTAGAATTTCTAGTTAAGTAGGTATCTACCTACAGATAATTTCACAGTGACTGCACGCCACTGGTTTCCGGTTTCTCACAAGTACCTATTTCGCTTGTTGAGATTTCCCTCCCATACAGGTTAAGGCATTTTCTGTATTTTAGAATTTTCCATGTTTGCCGCAGTTAAAAGATATTGAATACAATTATTTTAAAAGCACGCTAATAAATCAATATAAAAAAGAGGTTTAAAAAGAACAAAACAACGTTAGGAAGACTTAAAAGAAGCTTTAGAGAAAGGTAAGGTATAAAAACGTACCTATAAATTGATATTTTTTAATATATTTATAAAATTTATACATAAATGGATATTTTTAAATATATTTATAAAATTTATATATTTATAAATGATTTAATAGTTATAATTAATTAAAGAATATTTTGGCATCCCATGTTTATATATTTATTTAAAAAATAATTCGTATATTCCAGTGTACAAAATAAGTGAATATCAAATTCAATAAAATTTTGGCCCTCTTAGAAAACAATCGTGTCCTATGAACATCTGTGATGCTACTAATTGTGTATTTTTTTCGTGTAGTATTTTCGAGATCAGTCATTTATTTTGTTTTTTTTTTTATATATTTAATTTAGTTAAATTGTTAATAATAAAAAGAAAAAGTTAATAATTGATTTAAAATGGGGGGCATTGTCGTATATCTATATAGGTACCTACTATATAAAACAAAATCGGGTTAGTTACACTACATATTTGATTGATCTTTGATTAGTTGGATTTGTCTCCGCCCCGAGTGGCAGAATAATTATTAAAACATCGGAAAAAAATCTCAAAAAAAAAAAAATTCTCATACATTTTGTACGGAACGGCTTTTTTGATGATGAGGTATCTCGAGAACTGATTGACTGATTTCGATGAATTTTTTTTTGCTCGTCTCGGCTTTGAAAAGGTTCCTAGCGCATTGGAAAAGTAAGAAAATCACAATAAATTTAAATCCGTATACAACGCCGTCTCTGATAGGTACATGACAGAAACAAAACACGGACAAACACGAATATGGCGTTGTATGCTGGTTCCGGTAATGCCACTATAGTGTGTTTGCTGGCTAAAGAATACTAATGTAAACAATGATCACAGCGTGAACATCACGTGATAGGGTCATGCGTAAGGGCACCGGTTATGGGGTGCTGTAAATTTTTTTTTATTAATTATATTTATTATATATTATTAATTAACGCGATGAACTTTTTATTTGTATTTACTATATATATAGATATATATATATATATATTTATATATTAAATATATATATAAATATATATATATATATCTATATATATATATATATGTAGTATATAGGTATACATACATTGTTAATGTACCTAATAATTGGTAGCAATAAATTAGAATAGTGATAAAGGATACGATGTAAGAAAAATAAAATGTATAAAATAGATGGTATTGTAATAATTTTAAATAAACTAGGCTTTTGCTTTTTTTGTTTTGATTAGATTTTTTCTCATGTCATTGAAGATTGATTTTTTGAGTAGATTTTTCAATTTAATTTTGAAATTTCTATAATTTTTCCCATCTTCATTTAATTGGGAAAAGCATTAAAATGATACTTCTTGATAGGTGAAATGATGCTATGGTGAAATGGACTGCGCTAGTAGGTATTACATTTAGGTAACAACATATTTCCAGCTGATCTAAATCTATTGCTAAAATATCCCAATACATTATTATTGAAGTACATTTTATGTATTTGAAGTATTGCAAATTTTTGGTAAATTTGATTATTATTTAGGATATTAAAAATTTTGAAAAGTTCCCTTGTTGGGAATATCGAAGGTTTTCTGTAAATCACCTTGATATTAACTCTCTGAACTATTTCCTTAACTACCTATGAAATTGCCCTTTTTTAATACTGGCTAGTTTGAAGTTCAATATCTTGCATTTGACTTAAAACTCCAAATTCAAATTGATGTGATATTAAAGCAATAACATTACTTTTTCAAAATTGATTATTCATTTAGTAAAAGTGCATCAACAATGGCCAATACTTCGATTGATTAAATATATACTTTTTATAAAAAAATGTTTGACTTTTTCTATATAAAATGGCAATTTCATTGGTAAGAGCTTGGTATATCAGACTTTAAAGGTCCCACCCAGCCAACTATACCATACTGTAAAATGGACCGTGGAAATGCAAATTATACCACCTTCAACATATTTATTGATAAGATATTTCGTAGCCTTATGAATAGGTGAGTTTTCTCATCCTAGTGACTGTAGAATACATTTGCTCTTTCCATTTTAGATTGCTATCAATTATGCATTATTATTTGTTGTCCAAGTGAAACATTGCACTTATTTCAACTGGGCTATGTGTATTCAGCATTTTTTTAAAATAACCATTTATTCTAACAATAATCTGTTGACCATTAGGGTGAAAAATAATCATTTTTCAGATTCTAACAATAATCTGGTGACCATAAGGGTGAAAAATAATCATTCTTCAGATTCTAACAATAATCTGGTGACCATAAGTGTGGTGACCATAAGGGTGAAAAATAATCATTCTTCAGATTCTAACAATAATCTGGTAAGGATACCGCTAACACAATAGAAAGTGAATAAAACAAAACTCTTACAAAATATATTTGTCCAACATCTTAATGCCAACAATTTAATTTCTTTGAAGTACATAATATCCATCTTGTGTCTTCATATATACTAAGAATACAAGTGAATATTATTCTGCGTCGCAACATTTAATTAATATCCAAACACGTGTATAAAATTTTTTGCGAGGCTTGAGTATCTTTCTCTTGGGTATCTAATTATGTCTTTGTTTTATTGTCTCTTTTTGCCAAATATTTTCATTATGTCATTACTTCACTAGGTACTTCATTATATTCATTTCATTATGTTATTATTCATTACTTGCGTCTGTTATATTTCCGAATAAATAAATAAAATAACAACAATAGAATTTTC
Organism: Agrypnia vestita; assembly: GCA_016648135.1. Taxonomy (NCBI): domain Eukaryota; kingdom Metazoa; phylum Arthropoda; class Insecta; order Trichoptera; family Phryganeidae; genus Agrypnia; species Agrypnia vestita. The sequence goes on from JADDOH010018213.1 coordinate 9,040, forward strand.
ATTTCATTTGGCAAGGAATTTAATTTATTGCAAAAAACATATCAAAGTTGAGCCACAGTGAGTTAAATCAATTAAAATATTTTATCTTTTTTATACATATAACTTTGTATTACCGCTTCATCATTGATGGCTTTACAATCCCTGGTGGATCTTGGCCTTCTCAATAGTCATCTTCCACTCATCTTGGTCTTGTGCCAGCTCTTTCCAGTTCTGGATCTCCAAGGCAGATGTGTCTTTGAGAACATTTTCACTCCCATCTTCCTCAGTTCCTATGCCCCATTGGTCTTTAATTTAGCAGAAACTTTCTGTTCATTGTCTCCACATGACCCAACCGCCAAGGTCTTCTCAATTTTATACATTTTGTGACAAAGTACTGCGCTAAAGTCCTAGAACCTAGAACCAGAATAAAGATACGCCTCAAAATTTACCTTTCAAAAATGTCCAGTGCTCGCTTGTTCCTCCTAATCAGTACCCATATTCAGCGTCTCAGCTGCACATGTAAGTACTGATCTGATGAAGGTTTTGTACACTAATATTTTAGTGTTGAATTGGATTGTCAAATATCTGTTTAAAAAAATCTGTTCGTTAATATTTCGGAAAGTCGGTGGAACTACAGGAAGAGATTTGTATGAGTCGGAAACTGCTCGTCGTTCCTGTAATACTGAATAAGAGTGTTATCTGAATATTAAAACTTTTATTAAATGCATCTGTTTAAATAAATTTTTATTTTCCAGCTGTACATTATTATAATAATGGCTGTTCATGAATCTGTGCAGTACATTCTTCCAAAACAACAAATCTCCAGACAAAGAGGGCCCACGCATCGTCAAGCAAAACTAAGTCTGGCAGATTGGGACAGCTATAATTACCGGGAACCAGAAGGTGATTATTTGTTGTAACATCTAGGTCTAAGAATTATTTGATCCTTTCCTGATTGAAATCCATGTCGTTTAGGATTAAGCAGAGTTTTGTCAAGGAATGGTGTCATTTAAAATTTCATTCATGGATACCAATTATTAAAATTAAGAAAACAATAATCTTAAACAATAATAAAGTTTTTAGATGTAACTAGAACATTGCCAGATGCAATTATGCAAATTATTCCTAAAATTGTATTTATTCATTATATATTATTATTTATGTATTATTCTCAATTTATTTTATCATTTATTATTTATTAATAATTTATTGTAAAAAGTGTATTGTGTAATTATATCATATTCAAATGTTCACAAAATATTCATACTTTATACTTTAATGTCACACCAGGACCATCTATTAGGGTTATTACTGACCTGTTGACAGTCTGTTTGTTAAAAAATAAAATCAAAATAATATAAAATGTATATAAAATTTCACCCTTTTAGAGGTAGAACTCACTAAGTGACATTGAAATAATTTTGAGATAGTGAGGATTAAACATTGAACATGTGATATTAAAATTATTTAAAATGTTCAAATTATGAGATTTACCACTGAATGACTATAAATAGACGCGGAATATTCACTTACTTATTTTCATCTGGAATAGAGGTGGAAAAAATGTGAACGTTGGTATTCATAACTTATTTTGGCCTGTATTGCGGTTAGTGAGTTTTTAAAGTTAAGTTTGTTATTACAGTCGTTAGATATATTTATGTGTTAAACGAAATGGACATTTTATAAGAACCGTATATTTCACTGAGAAGCAAACCTCGATGTTTCGCTGAAGTATTATCTAACGTCATCAGGAGAGCGTCCTATCACCGCGGGGGTGGAGTGAGTTTTACTTCTAAAGGGACAATTTATTCTAGCTATAGATCTTTTCATACAACCCTGCAATTGAGTTAGTGTGGATATAGTGTGTAATACGCACATTGTTTCGATATGTTTAGTTTATAGATACGAGAGGGGCGTACCCCTAAACTTAACACAATGAAACAATGCGCATTTTACGCACTATATCCACACTAACTCAATTCCAAGGTTATATGAAAAGACCTTTACAGGCAGAATATTACATTTTGAATTTGAAATACATATCAATATTTTCTGATGATGGTCAACACACATACAATTTGGTTTAATAGTAGGTTAATACTATGTGGCTTTAATTTACAGGTCCAGGGACATATGCTTTTGGATACGATGTAGATGATCCAGAAACAGGAAATACTCAGTATCGCCAAGAAGAACGTCACCCCAATGGAACAGTAACTGGGAGTTATGGATATATTGATCCTTTTGGACATGCACAATTAGTGTATTATGTTGCTGATGAGAGGGGATATAGGTATGTATATAAATATAATATGAACTAGAGACTTAAAAAGTATGCTGTAAAATTCAACTTTTCAACATGATAAATACAACTTTGCTGCAAATACACATTCTATTCAAGAATTATGTGTGTATAAACTTTCTGAGAACCCCATGCATAGAGTAGCTAGTTGGGCTTGTGGTTAGAACTCTCGTCTCGTGATCCAAAAGTTGCGGGTTCGAATCTCACTCCAGACCAGAAAGTTAGTCCGTATTATTCTCGTAGCACAAGCGTTTAGCTTAATTTGAAAATAGTAAGAATATTGATGTGACACGTATTCCGTGTCAGCATCTCTATTAAAAAAAAAGAAAATATATATAATCTGCACAAATAAAAATTCATATTTGATGTAAATTCAAAAGCATTGAAATATTTAAAAAAAACATTTGATTGTACGTATTGAAAACAATGTTATACATATATAAATATTAAAAAGTATTTACATATACAAAATTTCCTTCCAGTTATTCAACTTTGAATTCTTCTGTATTCCATAAGAATACGCTTCAAATCACGCATTCTTAAAATATTAATCAGGTAAATTATTACAAACAGTAAGATTCTTAAGTCAAACCATGACTTAAGAATCTTACTGGACAGCAGGCTTACAATGTCATATAAAAAGTACAATTGCTAAAGCCTACAAGAGCGTAGGTTCTATTATCAATTTCTTGATAAAATTCCTTAACTTATTGCTATTTAATTGTACTAATATGATTCTGGTTAAATTATATTGAAAACTAAAAACCCAATATATACCTAAAACATACTGAGAAATAAGACTTTATTTTCTTGCCACCATAGCGGCGGCACTCGGGTAATACGGCAAACCATGCATGCCGCCTCTATGGCGGCACTCGAGTGCTAAGGGTTAATATATATACAAATGGGTAGGGATCAGTCAGAAATAACAGTGACCAATATAAATAACTAATTATTGTTCTAATTAACTTGTATAAGTATAATTCACACTATTATTTCGGATTCGCTGTTTTCACTGGTAAGCGAAGCCATCTTGTTCTAAAGTCATTTTATTTTTATAAAATGTTATATTTTTAATTCTGTAATTTTTATGATTTTCTAAATTTTAATTTTGTTTACCTAGAGAGCAACAAAAAAAGTTATTTTATATTTATAAACAACATAATATTTTTAATTCTGTAATTCCTATAATTTTCTAAATTTTAATTTTGTTTACCTAGAGAACATTATTATTGTTTACATTCCACGATTGCACACAACTGATTAATATGACTCCTTTACCATAGTCAGTGATTTACTTTTACAATAAACTAAAAACAATATGAAATACACTATATATTAAATAAAAAAATAATGAAATACACTACAAAAGTTAAAAAAAATTAAATGTAAACATTAAATTTTTTTATAAGTATGTTACTGTGTATGCTTTAATAGAATATATATATATAATAAATAAAATATTTAATTTTGTGAATTCTGTCATGGCTTTATTGTACTGGTATCTTATGTATATAACACTGTTGAAATCCTATTTTTTAAACCAATAATGAATTAAATCATTTCAGAGTGACCATTGGTAGCAACCGCAAAAAAAGCTACAAATTACAAGACACACCTCAAGAACCAATCAGCATGAAAATCCCTCTTACAGTAGAATCTCCATCTTACAGCAGAATGAAGAAACCTTTTTACACACCACAGAATTTATATGTGAAGCCGGTTTATCAAAAAAGTCAACAGTCTTATTATAATTACAGGAAATTTGGCAATGTATAGATTTATTAATCCAGCTTCTTCAACTTCGTTCAATCTTATCCAAGGATGTAAAATATGGATGAAATTTTTAGTGTAGATATCTGCTCCATAAGCCTCTTCGGACTAAACATGATCAACAACTCATCAATAAAAAAACTAATTTTAAACTGTATTATTTCTACAGTTTTAAAATGGAAAATGTTCTATGGAGCTTGTGTTCTATGGCCTTGTGGCATCTTCTATTTTAAATTATGGCAGGAAGTCAGATGAATGCCCAGCACCAAACACAGATGACATCAGATTTATTGATTTCCTCTCAATAACTGTCCTATAGGTGACGTTGACTTAACCCTAGCATCGGATTACAATTCTCAGGCACCACTTAATATATAAATGTATGACCCAATTTGTTATTTTAATATTTATTGCAAGTGCTGAATGTTGCTTAAATAATAAGATACTATAACTAAGTTTTTAAAAATCAAATAATAGGTTAAGAAAATTACAAAAAATATTTATTGATTTAAAATTAGAGTATTTATTTCATTATATTATATTACACTATAAAGAATATAAATGTGTTTGTTCTTGACACCTATTCAACAAAACAATGAGGCCCGAATTCAGAGTCAAAACTTAGATGATTTAAAGGTTAAAGTACGCCTTAAGCATAATTTTCAGTACAAAATAACACTTTTAAGGCGTACCTTAACCTTTACATCATCCAAGTATTGAATTCGCGCCAGAGACGCCACTGTTAATTTGACATAATGTGCTGATTAATGGTAGAACATATATTTCCAAAGCTCTTCAAACATTAAAAAATATATAAACAAGACAATGAGAAGCCATTTTTAATGTGACATAAAGTACATTAAATCTTAATGCTTTACGCTCAAGGCTATTTTCGGTATGACATACCAGCAATTCCAGAGCATTGAATTTTGAATATATTTTGAATAGCTTATTGGTCTTGTGGTTAGGAATCTCGCCTCGTGATTCAAATGTCGCAGGTTCGAACCTCACTCCAAACCAGCAAGTTAGTCCTATTTTCATAGCACAAGCGTTTGGCTTAATTTGAAAATAGTAGAAATATTGATGTGACACGTATTCCGTATTCGCATCTCTATTTAAATAAAAAAAATAAAAAAATTTATGCAAATTCACAAAACATTTTACACAGTATTTTTAATACTGTGACGAGATGGCGAACCCACTGAATACTGACAACAATACAACGGCGTCACGCAACGCAGGGTCAGTCATCCGCGGCTGTATTCTTTGAAAGTTTCTAATACATTCCATTACTTGAGAAATTACTTTGGAATCATCTAGAACGCTCTGGTACAAATCTTTCAAAGGAATTTATCTACAAAAGGCATCACGCAACGCGGGGTCAAGCAATTCATTTCGTAACGATAAGTGGCGACATCTCAGCGGTGATATTACAACACGCATTACTACCAGCAGAGCGAGCACAGTGCGACCGGTAGTGATACCGGCGAAAGTGAATAAGAAGATATCTTACGTGGCGAGAAGTTTCTATGTGCAAACATTGAACGGACTTACGGAACGGATTACTAAAATGTGATCGAAGTAATAGGAACAATTAGTGACTATAAATTAAGAACAGTACATCAATTCAACTCGCCTCCAGTGGCTTTCTTTGGTAATAATTTAAACTTAATTAATTTCCAGTGATTTCATTTGTCTCCCAAAGCCACGTCCCATGAATATACTTGTAAAAAAAATAATGTAAAGCAGCAAATTCTGTATTTGTAATATCCACTCATTCGTCTTCTTGCAGATAATCAGCAACTGAAACACTCGAAGAACTACATCTGATGACTCAATGATACTAACTTTTCATTTTTATGCCCCGTGAAATCTGATTCGTAATTTTAATCATTATGTGTATTAAAAACAAACTCATCTGGTCAAACATCAAAAAAACTAAAAACAAATTCACTCTCACATAGCTCAAAATATGATAAAGTGATTAATTTTACACGCAACTGAAACTGCATGATTACATATATTATACAGCATTAACTGTATAGAATAAATGTTATCTGTTTATACCTGCGGTAAAAATACATAAATTGTATGGGGCCACATATAGTCACCAATGGAGTAACAAAGGAATTTGCAATAGCAACATATTTTAACGAACGAAGTGCAAAAGGTTAAAAATTTTCCTCGAAATGTGCTCCTTTTCAATAACTTAACTTCAAATGAACATAAATAGAGTAAAATATAAAATTTATCACATCTTGAATAGAGAAATTAGTATTGTGCTGTCACAATCGTGGCTGTGGTAGGCAAATGAAAAACCTGTAAATTAATTAGCGATTAATTAATCAACTAGCGACCCGACCTGGCTTGCCCAGTAAAGTTTTGTTTTTAAATAAATATAACTTTATTCCAGAATGTGGGGAGGTTCGTGCAATCCCACACGTTCCATATAAGTTAGCGAGGTCATACGGACAGACGATAGAGGGACAGACGCTCGCCGGGGACATTATTTTATACTATGTATTGATTAATTATTAAATGGAAATCGTCACTTTAAACAAATTAAACTTAGCGCTATTCTTTAAATCACACTTTTTCGTAATGAATCATTCATATATGAACAATATTATCGCTGGGAATCGATTCTCACACATAGTATTTATCGCATTTATTTATTTCGCCACTTAGGTAAGTACTCGCCCGATTACTTTGCTCGATATGTCGATTCACGACTGGACACAACTGGCCGTCGTCAACGACTCACTTCTCACTAAAAAATCTGTCAAAACAAGACACTCACAGCGGCCTAGATCAGCGCTATTTATACACAAAAACTGGATTATCGAACCTCCTAGATTATTCTAGTGTTTAGGAGAAGGTTCCAGTCGCATATAGGCTGTCCATGTGTTTTTAGACGCTTCCTGAATGCTGTAGATAATATGAGAATGTGATAGACTGTATAGATAGAATAGATATGACTAGAGACTTCTATGCTTTTGTCGTCATTTACATATTACGAAGGATTCTGTGTGTACTCTCTACTGCCATTTCGTTATAGTACATTCAATTTCTACTTAATAACAAAAACAACATTACTGCTATAATATTCATTTAAAGATTTAAAAATTACTAAAATTTTATACAAAACAAAAAAGAACACATTTAATACAGTTGTGAGTATTTTTGGTGGCATTACGTTATCAAATCACAAAAATGGAAAGTGGAATGTCTTAACAAAAAACAATATTTATATATCTATAAATCCATCATATGCCAGTTTGTAACCTGCAAATGCTGCACTCAAGGGATAGCCATAAAATGTGATTTACATTACGTTACCACCCCAATGGTACATTATACAAAATAATACATTTTTACTTTATGTTGATAATATATCTAAGTATTTGTTTATCAAGTGAACAACTTTCCTTCAATAATAAATAATGTTGTCAACATTGAAAAATAGGTAAGGCCTAGCAGCAACAAGCAATTAGGGTTAGTTGATTACTTTCTACTAGTATTCAATAAATAGTATATTATTTATGCCAGGTCAAGGTTAGATTGTAATAGTTACTTGATTATTTAATATATTTTTTAAATGCGTGGCTCTTATACACTTATGCTGAGCCAAATAAACTGAACATATAACAGACTGTACTAATTTAACAGAATTTTACATTTCTCTGAGACACACATATTATAGAAAAAAGTCAGGAAATTCATATTATAGGTAATAAGTCAGGATATCCATATTACAAACAACAAAATAACAGATAATTTAATCTAAGCAGACTACTAACTTTGATGGACTTCCAGCAAGCTAACACAAATCTCTGTCCCTACTTTCTTTCTTTCACGCATGATGTGAACACCGATTCTGATTGATGCTGGTGAATGATGATGACTATAAATGATGATGATTAATAGGTACAGCCTTACTAATAACTAATAACATTCTATAAAAAGCTTTTTTATCAACTCGTCACCTTAAACTGTAAGAATTGGTGAAAAAATTATCACATTCAAATAATGAGATTTCTATAATACTGTGTTTTTAAATATACAATGCTGAAAAAAAAATTGAAAGATACAAAGAGAAAAAAGAAATTGTCATAAAAAAATAACTTTTTAAAAAATGTACTGTACTGAAATTGTTCTCTTATAATCAGGGCGTGGGATGTTTCAATATGTTAGGGACATGAGCAATTTAATTTACTTTAATATATTATAAATAATGAGTATTAAGTTTTCAGATTTTACATATTTCACAATGCAACATTACAAAATACTTAAAAATTATCAAATAAAAATAACTATTTTTCAAATCCCTTTGAATAAAAATTTCAGCGTCGTTTTTTCTTATCTTGCTTACGAGGGCGGTGGTGTGGTCTTCGGCCCGGTGATGATTGTTCCGAACTACATTCATCACTGTCGATAACCTAGAAGAAATCAATTACTTCGTTCATTGTAAAAATGCCAATACAAACACTAAATACTTTCAATAAATGAGAATGAAACATATTTAAAATTGCTTACATAATTTAAAATCATAGAGTTTACATTTGAGTGAATAGTTCAAATTTCGCGTACATAACATAACATTAGGTAGCGTGCTAAGACTGCTCATTTTAATTGTTTGGCAACATTCTGCTGATCATTTCCTTCTCATTTTTTAAGAATTACAAACAAATTATTATTTATTCAATATTTGGGGATAATCTAAATAAAATTAATTAATTATATACGGGTCTACCTTGTTAGATGTGCAATCATTGGTATTTTCTGGTAGAGTTATGCAGGCTGCGAGACAAATCATTTGAAAAATTGCTCCGGCATACAAGCCATAGCGTACGAGAGTACTCATCAAATCCTCCGTAATGGTTATCATTGTGAATAAATTATTGCAATAATACAACAAAATTCAACGCTTTTTGACATTGACAAATCAATGTTGTTTACGGTTAAAATGCATGGATAAATACATTAAATATACCATAGAAATGAGAATTAAAATATGTACAGAGGGTATTGGCGCGGGCTGGCGGACGTCGGTCGACATTGGCGCGCGTTGGCGAAGTTGTCGGTTTTTCGAACACACATCAATGGAATCACACATTCAGTTCGTTACCGTCAGTCACCGTCCGCTGACAGGGTTATAATTATGTTTATCGTATTTCGTTTTGGGAAAGCCAAAATGTCGCTATTTTGGAGCAATGAAGAGACATTCAAGTTTATTGAGTTATTATTAGTATGGACAGAGATTAATTATATATAAAATGAGTTTTATTTTTCATATAATTTAAAGAAGAAGAAATAAAACAATAAATATAAATTCAATGAAAACAATTTGCATAGAGTAAAAATATTTTTTAGAAATAATAATTATATTCAATAGGCGAGTTAACAAAAAAATACATTTCGATGGATAACGGGCAAAAGGGCATAACCGCCATTTGACAGACTTTACAGGAGAGAGGTTCAATGTTAAAAAATGACGAAAAAAATCGTATTTTAATTACTGCTTGAAATGACTAAAAGTTATATTTCTAAATTTTCAAGATTTCGGATTTTTTTAACTTTGAACCTCTCTTCTGTAAAGTTTGTCAAATTGCGGTTATCCCTTTTTGCCCGTTAACCATCGACATACTCGTATACAAAGTTATAATTACCAAGGGATTTATAAAGAAAAAGGGCAGGCGCTCATTTTTTTTCATTTATATTCAGCCAATATTTTAGATTATTCTTAAGAATTTTAAGTGCAATTGAAAATCTAAAATTAAATGTTTTGAAGTTGCAAAAACGTATCTGCCGCAACTTAACAGAGCAACATAACTCTGCTTCACAAGTTGAATTTTTTATCTTTTGTTTTAGTCGATAGACATACCTTCAGAGAATATGCTTGTAAAATTATAGAGCGAAATTCTTAGTATTTCTCTAGTTATAGCTTGGAACAAATTAATTGCCGCGGCAATGATTATGTCCATCTCAAGTGCTTCGCCAGGCAGCAATGAGCCGTGCGCTGATGTGTGAAGGCCTGTTGGGCGTTGGGTGACGTTGGCCCACCTTGGCGCTTGGCCGTGCTTGGCTCAATGTGTACTGGGGTCTTAGTACACGAAAACCTTGAAAAGAGAAAGAAGAAATACATTTTTCTGAGGACAATCCACAATCCATTAAATCCATGACAATCCATTAGCGGAGCGGATGTCTGGTGTGTATTTATTGACAGTTGTTGTTTTGATATAACACATCGATTTTAACATTAAGTAATATTGGATTTTTAATATTACACGTGTAACATATAATTATACAGCTTAAATGTCTCTTAAGTTACTGAATTTAAAAAGAGTTTAATTCGTCAAAGGTATGTTGAATCCTTCGCATAAAATCGTAATTAATTTTAGCTTTCTTCTGCGTGTCCTTCTTTTATATTGTTAAAACACTGTGACATGAATTGTATCGCAAACCACTGCGAACAATTTGGAAAAAAGATTCTCGCAAAAGCATTTTTAGCTTTTTCGTATTTTTTGCACCAATAATTATCCATTTTTATGTATGATTTACTATACTGTCATATCAGAATAAACAAAAAGAGGTATATTCTTATTCCCCGAAAACTCAATGATTTTTGGTAATTTTACAGCATATATATGGTTAATAGGATGATGATGATGATCTTATTCACAAGTTTCAAAGTTTTTTTTATTTACTAATTTATATTTTGATTCCGTGAAAATAGTTTTGTGGTTTTAGAATTAGTGGAGACAAATTGCGTAGACTTATTCAGAAAATGTATCATTTTAAAGTGATGAGGAATTAAATTTTATAGTTGAATGTGAATATACATATTTATTTGTGATGTGATGTTTACTCTGTAGAGCCATGCTCTTGTTACTCTACTTATCTACATTCTTATCTTGTTACATTCCACTGTACCACATTACTTGGGTCATTTTCCTTAACCCTGTTTTTAATGTAATTTCATGAAATTAAATTATTTGGCATCACTGATACATCATATACATGTTATCTTTTAATATATAACACAAATATTTTTAGTAATTCTTTTTATGTATTAACTTTTATTGCAGGAAATTTTCTCACTTCTGCAATTGGAAAGTTCGAAATGTGATTGCAAAACGGAATTTTTTTGCAAGTGGGTTGCAATTTGTATTGGAATAACGTTATCAAAGTTTAAAAGTTATCGAAGTGCCGTGATGAAGTTGTCGCAGCGAATGTTTTCCTGTCAAAATGAGAATACCATCTTGATTTTCCCGAAATATTGTATTCCCAAAGAGCTTGAGGTTACAAGACACCATGGCTATGAGACTCCAATTATTACGAAATTCAATCACCTGGCTTCTATCCTTTTCACTGCACAGTCCTCGTGTTGAATATCAGGAGATATGGAAACATGGGAAGTGGAGATGTGCAAATACTTGTAAATTGGAATATTATCTGATCAAAGTACGAAAAAATAAACGGATTCAAACTTGCGGACTTCATCTCGTGTTAAGTAAAATATTGTTAACCACCATTCCATTATTGTCTTAGTACAAATTCGGAAACAACAATTTTTTTTCAATTCTCTACATATCCATGATCTGTCGAAATAATTTATCAATTAATGTTTAGTGATTTATTAATTGGAACATTTCTCTAGTGTTTAAAATTTTAAAAGAAGTAGTCCGTGTACATAGTCAATTGTTGTTAGTGAAAGTAAATAATAATACATTGTGTGATGGTGTCGCTTGAGTGAAATAGAATTTGATGTTTAGTAGTGCCATATTATACAAGAGAACAGCGAAGTATGGTGGTGTGGGCAGGTGTGCGTCAGGGGCCGCGTGTGTGGCTCCACCTCACCAAAGTGATTAACGTGCGCAAGTGCGTTGCCGCCGTCTTTCTCTTCACTGCACTGCTCATTGTATATTACGCCAATTACATCTTTACCGCACCATTTTCTACGTAAGTTCATTATATTTTTATTAGACTAAATTGAACAATACTACTTTAAAGTGTAATAGATATTACACTTTATAAAGTTTCCATAATTTCACTACACATTTTGATATTTGAGAGACTTTACCTGAGAACAGTGTAAATCATAGACAAGATTTAGTTAACAATAATTTTATTTATAGACAATATTAAATGTTTTTAAAAAAAAAAAACAATAATTTTATTTATAGACAATATTAAATTAACGCGAATTATAGACAATAGAATCATAATGAATACTGAATGTAGGAACTCGTATTTTTATTGCATAATATTTATTTCCTGTTTATAGTTTGAGCTTTGTCTGTGACTCATATGTCAAAGTGTATGGTGAAATTTTAGAAAATTTAAAGTGTAATATCTTCTTTAATACTTACGTGCGCTGTCAATTTTGTTTTATTTTTAAATTAGGACAATCAACTATACTGTGGATACTTACTTTCAGGAGGATTGGTTGTGCTTACTGCGTTGTTCAATTATGCTTTTTTATTATTCTTTTAAATTAGAAGTTTTAACTGAATCGGGTAAAACAGTATTTTACTCGTACTGAATATCTTCGTAACTTGAACCGATTAATATATATTTAAGTACATAGTTTTTTTTTGTCCAGCAACAGTGCCCTGAATACGTTATCAAATTATATTTTTATATATATTTCTTTTATTAATTTCATTTGTAGAAAATTTTAATCTTTAATATTGTTTGCTATTGTAAATATTTCGTCTTTTGTGGTGCTGGTTATTTATTGTGCCCGTGACTGTAAGCAATATTTGTTTATAAGCAGGGTAGCCAATTTATTTCTTTATCCGTTTAATCAAACCTAAGCAGATTCACTCTTTATTTCACGCTTGGTGGCGGGCACATGCATTTTATGCATTGCCCTAAAATGGGGTGAATAGAAACTGGCAGGTGTATAGAAACAATTCTCAGTAAAAACTTTAAAACCATTGTATACTATGTAAGAAAACACCAAACACTTTGATTTGTTTTATATTATTACATATTATTTATTACATAATGGTAACACTTTGCCATAAATAAAGTTCTTACAGTTTGAAAAATTGCAAGTTAAATATCAGTTAGAGAATTCTACATGTTTGTATAGTGTCGAAACTTACTTATTTAACGTAAAAAATACGAGTTAATTTGATAGATATTACAACCTAAATAATCATTAGTTATTCTTGAAGATTTTAAATACTTTAGTAAGCTTTGATTTTTCATAAATGAGTCCTATTTAATGTTTTTTGTTAATCTGTCGCATTTTAAAAATGAATGGTGTGAATAGAGACAAGAAGTGCAATGAATAGAAACTAATATTGTGGTGAATAGAAACTACTGGAGGGGGCGAATGGAAACATGTAATGGGGTCAACAGAAACAATACTTTTTTTATGTTTCAAATATCCATTTGATTATTCATTTGTATTTGCTTAACCCTTGGGGTGTGAGGCAAGCACAAGAGCTTGCCTCATTTTTGGAAAGGTACAGTGAAAAACCAAATGTAAAAAATGTATATAAATGAATCATATGGAAGTCTCTTATATGATGGCTTAGGCTTACAACCATAGTTAATATATGAATGAATCTTGATTCGAATATATATATAGAACTTTCAAAAATTTTGATAATGTGTGGATGTTCTCACGATGCAATTGGTGAACGTTGCGTTGTGTAGAGTGATCACTTAAGCCAGTTCATACAGGTTGTAAGCCCCGAGCCATTGTATAAGAGACTTCCATCCATTTTTCTCAAATATAAATTAGCTTCGTCTCTATGAGACTTATAATTTATCCTTAATTAATTAATCGTCCTTCTGGGGACAAAATCCAGTAACTGTGTTCTTAGAACATACTTTCATATATGTAATATAAAAATATTAATTGACTATATTCATTAACAGAAATCTCTGTTGTTTCTGTTCTTGCTTAAAATAAAAATATTCTACATAAATACTGCAACTGATACAGCTATTCAGCTGCGTCAGTTGCAATATTTACTTGTATAACAATAAGAGGCTGTAAATACCGTGCGATTGAGATACTTGTTTGGTTTAGCGTTGGACAGTACGTGTGTCAGATGACCAAGAGGTTGCGAGTCCTTGTCCCATTAGTTCTATTTTCCATAGCGGAAGCTTTTAGCTCAATTTACCACGGTTTATATCCAGATCTCTATTTATAAAAAGTTATTGACTTATTGAGCATTTAATACAATAAAAATATTGATTGTTGATGTGTCAATGTATGCCAGGTCCGGACTAATTTTAATCTTTCCCGAAGCATCATTATTATTTATTAGGACTAAAGCTGTACCAGTTATAGCCACCATTCGTAATCGCGTTGATAACTGATAACTACTAGCTTCAATTGGAATGTGTGGTCACAATCAATATTAATATTATGATGATATGTTAGTGAAAAGCCTCAATTTCCTTCATATTAATTGTTTTGTATAATAAAAAAAAATTACATTCTCCCATCTTAAAATATTTTTATTATACTTTCTAAAATTCATATAAATTATTTATCAATTTTTTGCGCTTGGTGCGGATGCACGCACATTTTTGTCAGCAGTGAATTGCTTTAATCGTGAACATTTGCACGTGAAAACAATGTGAAACCATAAGGAATCTTATTAACTAAGTATACGCAAAGCGATGTACCTATTCTGGTGTACAAAAACTGTTTTTTGGCTGAATTTTTTCTTTACATAAAAAAAACATATATCTGATGATTTATCATTAGCTCTGTCCGTAATAAGAGTCTGGGTCAGCTCTGTCATTTCATTAGAAAATTTTTCCACGAATAAAATACATTTTATCTAAGATTTTTATTTATATTTAAGTAAGTAATTAGGTGATTGACCTGAATTGAACAAAATTGATTGGTTGACCCAAATTGAACACAAAATAATTTAAAAAATTATGCAAGATTCACAGATGAAAATTTGAATGTGAAGCAGTTTCATAATGAATAATGTGCCTGAAGCAATAGCTAAGCATCAAGTGGTTTTTTTTGTGTTGACCCAATTTTGGTACCCAAAGCAACTTGATGCTTATAAAATACATTCAGTCTAACACTCACTGGAGGTCCAGTAAAACCCCGTTAATTCAAACCCCGATAATTCGAAGTTCGTGATAATTCGAAATTCTTAAAATACACAAGTCCTAAAATGTTAATTTCGTAATTAACTCCGATTACCCGGTAAATCGTAATTTGAAATAATTTTTAGACCCTTGCGCCGTAAATCAATACATTTTGGGTACTTCGATTTTTTGAAAGAAGTTATAAAAGACTTAAAATGTGCGTGGCTTTTTGATCGCGCGCACATTTGTGGGGTCCATTTAAGTATTTCGCGGTACCTTATGGAAAGCTCTTTATCAATGTATATTATGTCGCGATCCCTAAAATTGGGTATGCTTTCTTCAGTTGGTTACTTTTAGCCTGCGACGTTTGCGCTAATTAGTTTGTACATTTCCAAATTACGTAAAAAAAAAAATTAACGCCATTGTGCACGTTGCATTGATTTTATGCATTTCAATACATTGTATCTACTTAGATGCATCACAAACTACTAAAGACGTTTACCCACAATTGGTCCAAAAAATCGATTCCAAATGGTTTCTTGTATTTCCTAACTTAACAGCTCTGCTCTCGCAGTAACTCTCAAACAGGTATCACACGCTTCTATTAACCCTCGAGCATCTTAATCAGTCTGAGGCTAATATGCCTAGCCTCGAGCTAATCTTTTTGTTTTTACTCACCCTAAATGCGGCCTACGCAGCATTTCTAAAACTTCCTCACGCAGATCCGTAAATGCAATCGGCCTACGTGTCTAGAATAAGCGCTCTTCGCCAATTGTTAACTCATTCCTTTTTAACTAAAAAATTCACAAATTATCATTTTTGTTTACCTTGTCCGGCCGACCTCGTCTCGTAAAACCTAACACTTGTTTCAAAACATAATCTCTGTGCGTGTACTCACTGATTTGTTTTATATTTGACTGTATAAACTCATTATCATTTAAAACACATATACGTACATTAATCTAACGCGTCATATTCGTTTACTTCGGGTTTTTTTACAATCGTAACAAAATTGACCGTGTTTTGTGTATCAACTCGCCCGAAATAATTTATCTTCAACAAACTTTTCCAAGATGTCCCCGGATCCCACATTTCCTACAATTTTAATGTTTAAATTTACAATCCCTTTTTAAATGTGCGGTTGACCCGCCAACGGAACATTTAAAATTATTCACCTTTATCTTCTGGTTTGTGTCTTCTGGGGTATTGTGCTGTGTTTTTACGATCTTTCTGGGCAGGGCATCTTTCATCATCAGGGCTGATGTGTTGTTGTTAGTGTTGGTGTTGTGGTTAAATATTGGCTTGCAATGTCGTGTTGAAAGCAGGGTGAGAACGTTGTCAGTGTAAGTATTGGCTAGCAATACCGTGTCGAAAGCTTGGTGTTTCTGTGTTACGTGGCAATACCGTGTTGGAGTCATGTGCTGTCTTGTGTTATGTGTATGTTTCATCTATTTTCTGATCACTATCTCTGCGGAATCTGCGACAAAATTGACTTCGAAGCGTCGGATACCATATTGTTTTTTCATTTGAGACCAACTGGAGTGGCCGCGCCCCGTACTTGACGCGGTCACATTTAGGCATTTTCCGTCCCTTTCGCTCACACTCAACATCCGTGGTATCGAGGTCCATTGCAATCATTAAGAGATAAATGATGAGGTTGAATTTTGGCCGACCCATCAAAGACTACGCGGAGTTTTATGGTTTTACTGTCCGGATTCAAAACAAAATGATGAGCTGGATAAATTGCATTCGGGTACCGCGGTGCCCGCGTCATGCGCCCCGGCCTCTCTTATTCTATTATAAATTTCTCGTAATATCACGATAAAAGGGGATCCCCTTTAAAGCGATATTCCATTTTGTTCAATCGTGATTCAGCAAATTTAAACTAATTTTGATCAGGCTTAGTTCCAGTTTTTGTTAATAATGGGACAACATATATACCATCGCTTTCTCTATAGTGGTTGGAAGCGTATGTCGATTCGGCCAATTCATCATCTGGATTTATTTTGGAAATTGAATGCGTTCCTTCAAGCCCCCAAAA
The DNA here is from genome assembly GCA_016648135.1 of Agrypnia vestita. Classification (NCBI taxonomy): domain Eukaryota; kingdom Metazoa; phylum Arthropoda; class Insecta; order Trichoptera; family Phryganeidae; genus Agrypnia; species Agrypnia vestita. Next base: position 26,214 of record JADDOH010018213.1, read on the forward strand.
TTGTTTAAGAATGTTACTTAAAGAATTGATTTCGATAAATAATTATGAAGGATTTTGAAATGACAAATTACCTATTTTAGTATCCGAATACGCTATTTATATCACCAGGGCTGCGGTGAATTATTTCACGACCGCTGTTGAATAAAACGTCTGTTGGCCTCGATTTGTGGTAAGATTTTTCGCAAAATTTTAAATTATTAATTACATCCTGCGATAAGTCACACGACGGAGGTTGAAAGTAGTTCCGTGTTGCATCGACAAATAGGCCACCTTGTATGTTGGGGTCTCATTATACATTTACTAATACTAGTAAATGTATAATAGCTCTTTAAGAGGTAAAGATTTAACATGTTCTAGCGTAGTAATGTACATATCTATCTGTAAGCTATATAGGGTGTGAGGTGTGACAGAGCTAGTCCACAATACTTTACAGGTAGATTCCTTTCTAAATTATGATTCGAAAATGTTCAAGCAACAATGACCTAATATTAATAGTTACGGAGCAATAGAAATTAAATTTTTTCGTTATAGATTTCGATTGGTATTGAATCAAATATTTTGTACGCTATATTAGTGGTACAATTTCGTCAAAACATGATTAAATCATCCTATAAATAACATGAGAATTTATGTAAAACTCCAATTGAATCATTATCACGGTTTAAACGTTCTTCATTTGATGATTAAATCTCCCTCCCCCAGGCCTCTTGAGAACGACGGAGTATTTTGTTGTAGTCTTTAAAATTGGTTTATTGTACCCATTATAAATCTTAAATGGTGTCTCTTAAAAATCGACTCCGACGGTTTTCAAAACTAAGTGACAATTTTTTGTTATAGAAACATTGAAGTAGTGAAGTGAAGGTAAACCGTTATTGTAATTGATTAGTAACTGAAATTTAACTGTATAGGTAAGGCCCGGTTGTATCAAGTTGGATTAAAGTAAAACTTCGTTTAAAGAATAGATTTTTACGAAAACGGATTGTATGATTGGTGGAGAACGTAAAAATGTATGCTTTAAGGGGGGGGGTAAGGTTAATTCGTACAAAAAAAGGCATGTTTTTGTGAATTTTTTGTGACGACACAGTTAAAATCTCTTTATTAAAACCAATGGTACATTAAAGTATGACATTTGAAGAATATTGTGTAAAATTTTCAAGAAGAAATATTAAAAAATACGGCAATGGCAGCAATTATTCGGACGTGTCTCGGAAAAAAGTAGAATTTCGGTGTCCGTCATAACTTGGTGCTAGATCATCTGAAATCAAAAAATCAAAGTTCATTCGTTAGATAATAGGTTTTCCCAGGTAACGCTGGGAGGGTTTTTTGAAACTTCAATTTTTCAATTTTTTGGAACACTTTGAAGGGAAAAACGCGATTTTTTGCGAAAAATATCGACTAATTTGTTATTAAAAAATAAAAATTAATGACAAATTTGAAAAAAAGTCTCCAGCGTTACCTCGTAAATTATGTACAGAAATAGTGTTCAAAATTTCAAAAGGATCGGTGCAATAGTTTTGAAGTTATGATGGACACCGACTTTGAAAACGTGAGATGTGGGGAAAACGCTTTAAAGTTTTGCACACTGTAAAATTCAAAATAAAACTCAACACTTATTTTATACTTACACATAATCGTCGATGCCATGTTCACACGGCAAAGAGCTTTCATCATCAGCATCTTTTTGTCCTTGTCTACGCAAAACTCTTCTAATACAATAGCACGTCCGGTAGTCCTCAGGTGAGCGCGTCTCTGAGCTGCCCGAGCAG
>JADDOH010018214.1:0-24919 GCA_016648135.1 Agrypnia vestita
TGTGACAATTTTTGTTGTGTGATACGCACGCACTTCATTGCATCCTAAAATTTCACTCACCACGAGCCAAAATAACTTTAAAAAAATCATTGTTTAGCACGATTAATATTCGGTATACGCAGTGCTTCTGTATCTTCAAGACCTCTGCATCCCTAACAACTATAATACCATCGTGCCAGACTCATATTTGACCATCATACCAGTATTTATGTGTTAAATAAAACGGATAGTTCATACGAGCCGTATATTTTACTGAGAAGCAAATCTCGACGTTTCGCTGAAGTCTTATTCAGCGTCATCAGGAGAGCGTCCCATCACGGCGGAGATGTATTCCGAACTCAACTCGCCGTGATACAATATATTTTTATGCGTATAACAATATTAAGATACATTTTTTTCTTGTTACTGCCCCAATTAAGTATTAAAAACTTGTGTATGGGAAGCAGGAGTCGACCTCTTTCCATTTAAGAAAGACAATCGAATTAGTATGTGTAAGCCGTGGGTACGAGGTACATTGTTTTGTTGTGTTGGTGTTTGCGGGTACAAACACCAACACACCAAAACAATGCGCCTCGTATGCAACGGCTTAGGGCCTGTTGTTTGATCAGAAGTTAGTTACGAAAACGGGTATTTTGATTGGTGGAGAATGCAAAAATCTGTGCTTTTTTCTTAACTATTACTTCTGATCAAACAACGGGCCCTTACACATACTAATTCGATTGTCTTTCTTTTAAATGGGAAGAGGTCTACATACATGCATATTTTTTCAACGAAACAGTTGTTCATAAAAGAGATGATAAATTAATAAAAAATAAGACTTTAAATTTTTCAAATTCACTTTGTGATACCCTTTTATAAATAAAATAATGAAAACTTTGTTTTAACTACACTTAAATTTTGTTTCAAAAAATTCAACATATTTCGGGAGCGATGCTCCCTTCATTGTCCTGAAGAAGGAAACTCTCTCTCGAAATTTAAAAAAAAATTAAGAACTAAGAATTTTTTAAATGATAGTTGTTGAATTACACTTGTTTACGTTCTGTCAGTGGCGTGCATTAGTGGGGATTCTAGGAAACAAATATCAATGAAATATTCGTCATCTTACGAGAAAGACGATTTAAAATTCTAGTCGTAATCCGCGGTTATGAGCAGACTTTTTACTTTCGACGTTTCTGTATACAACTTGATTTCAATGAAATTTTGCTTCTAATATTTTACTTGCAGCTCATGTATGTGGAATATTTAAAATTCATTCGCTTCGATACGAGTCAAATACAATGACAAAAACCTTGCAAAAAAAGTATTTTTCAATTTTCTGCAATGTTTTAATAATTTTATTTGACTTGTTTCAACGTGAATACATCTTTAATATTTCATATAAGTTACTGTGTAGCGATAGTCCAAAGTTTTACACAAAATAAGTCAGAAATATTGAAAAAAAAATGCAAACTTTTATATCGCTTATTTCCGTAACTGTCGACATTTCAATGGAAGTGTAAATAATATTTTGTATTCAACATGTAACGAGAAAGACTCCTGCGAAGTTTTTGCTACTAGCTACGGGACATTTTTTTTTTAAATCCTTGTTTACAAATAAAGGTACTTAATACTAATTTAACAATAAAACATAAGATTAATTACACATTTTTTTTGTATTGTTTAATTTGTGGATTATGCCACTCTACTAGGCTACGCCTGTCCCAGAGTGGCGTTATAGAACACAATTATAATATTTTTTCGAATTCGTCAGTAGTATTTATTTTCATAAGGTAGTAATTATGTATCTACAAAGTATCAAGTGGAATGTTAGTGAATGTTGAGTGAGTCGTAAGTCCAAGTGTAAATATGTGTAGAATAATTGTTTAATGTAAAAAGGGTTAAAGTTTTGTTTAAGATTATTTTTTATTTTCCTTAATTAATTTATTTATTTATTTAGGTATATATTTTTATTTGAAGACATTATTATGCAATTACAGTAAGTAACATTACCTCTCATTTGTTCTACTATTGACTCCATATAAAAGAAAGAGAGATGACAATAGAATGAGACGAGTCATACCAAAGCTCTCAGTGGTTGACCAATGCAATAATTTTCACACGTGTTCAGAATAAAATGAGCTCAACGACAAAGAGAGAAATTTCGCAAAAATGTCTTCCGCGGACGCGGGCCATTATTACAAGAACATTCGCAACAAGCGACACAGCGGCCCGAATTACTCACGCGGCGCGGAGGCGGCCTCCAATAAAACAGGGATTACAATGTTTTCAAGCTGTCGCGCCCGGCGATAAAAAAGTCCGCACAGCCCGTAACTGAATAAATATTATGTTTATCGTCAATTGCCGCCACTCGCAAAGCTGCGCGGTAATGACGCAATAGAAAACTGCCCAGCCGAGATGTTGTAATCGCATCTCCGCCGCGCGCCGAGGGCTTACGTCCCGCCGAGGCGAGCGCGGCGTGCGAGCAGAAAAGGCCCCGCGCTCACTTTTGTCGTGAAAAACGATGAACAGAGTCAAGTATGTTCATGGCGCGACATTCACGGCCAGAATATGTAGACTTATACAGGGTTATTTGTAAAACATTAATAACCTCGCAGGACTATATTCCTGCCTTGTTTATGAGTCGAAAATGTTCGAGCTATTGTGACCTAATATCAATAGTTGAGGAGATATGCGACATCAAAGTTTGCATTTTTTTTTCAATATTTCTGACTTATTTTTTGTAAAACGTTGGACTATCATTACAGTAACTTATGTCGAATATGAAAAATTCATTCCCTTTAATACATGTCAAATAAAAAATAAAAACCTTCGAATTCCAATTGGAAAACATTCCAATTGGATTTTTTTCGGGGTTTTTATCATTTTATTTAACTTGTATTGGAACGAATGATTTTTTCGTAACCGATATGAGTTACTGTAATAATAGTCCAACGTTTTACAAATAATAAGGTAGAAATATTGAAAAAAAATGCAAAATTTGATGACGCATATCTCCATAACTATTGATATTAGGTCATAATAACTTCAACATTTTCGACTCATAATCAAGGCAGGAATATAGTTCTGCGAGGTTATTAATGTTTTACAAATAACCCTGTATAGAACCCTTATCTATACTAATAATATATAAAGAGGTAAAGTTTGCAAGTTTGGAGGTAATCTCCGAAACTAATAATCCGATTTCAAAAATTCTTTCACTAATATTTGTAATAGACTTTCAGGATGGGCACAGGCTATTTATTATCCCGTTAAAATAAAAGAATTTTTCGTGGTGACATATTATAAAACTAAATCCGACTAAAAAATGGTCGAGCGATGAGTTTTTTTACGAACGCTGCCTTAACGTTAGAGATATTTAAATACTTTCTATAGGTAAGTTTTAGTACTCAAAAAGTTCTATATGAAAGTCCGCGATGACAAATATGTTAAGGTTAATACACAAATTGATAAAATATGAATAAAAGTTTGATACTAAAATAAAACACAAATCACTTTATTAGATTATACAATCTATGTGTTTCGAGAACAATGTTCTCTTCTCCAGGATTGTTTGTGTACTAAAATTGAAAAAGTTAAACCATGCAAGTGTGTTACGGTAAAGGGGAAGGTGAGGGGAGGGGGAGGGGTCCAAGGTGTTAATTATTATAGAATGTCCTCTGAAGGGGATGGAATCTTAAGTGGAAAAATATTCAATAGTGGGTTGTGCACAAATTTTGTCTGGGTATTCATTATATTTGAATTAATATTAACATTTTTAATATGAAAAAAAAAATTTAAAAAAAATCTTGAATTTAGTACATTCTAAACTGATAATCCTCGATGACCGCATTAATTTTTTTTTTGGATACCGCTGCCTTTGCTTTTAATCCCATACATATACAACTTTAAAATTTGATAATGAAAAGGTGTTTGGTTCTCACCGTATCCGTTCTTGCTTCGATACCGTATGTTATATATAATATATGTGGCGTACAGGTACAAAACCGCCACTATATTTATGGAGCCCATATGGATAGTGGGGTTTTGCAGCCACATTTAATATAAAATATATAATTTTAATTTAATTTTGATTTAGATTTGGATCGACTAAAACATGAAAATTAAGAGTGGTTTTCTTTTTTTCTCTACGACCAATAATAACGCAGTGACGAATTTTTAAAATAAATTGAAAAGCTACCATTTTAAAACAAGATGGCGGACGTTGGCGAATTTGTTTCAAGTTGGATTAAAGTAAAAGTTCGTTTAAAGCATAGATTTGTGCCTTCTCCACCAATCAAACGATCCGTTTCCGTAAAAATCTATGTTTTAAACGTACTTTTATTTTAATCCAACTTGAAACAACCGGGCCTCAGGTTATCTTACAGATCTATTTTTCAGATAGGTTTTATTGAAATCAAATAATATCTATGGGAGTTCTTGTGTCCATAAAATCTATATATACTAGAAGATTATTAAATAGTTCAGTATTCCTTTATATATTAACGGAATTATATTCTAGATATTTTAACTGGTGGTAGTTTGGAAGACTCCTGCTCATGATCGAAAAAAGCGCGATGAAATTTTCCGGATGTAGCGACATGAGACATTCTGCAATAGAAAGCATGTTTTTCTTATCAGGATTATTTTTATCTAAAGCTTATCAGCATACTCGAGTTTCCATTGTCATCTTTATTTTAGCGTTGTCACATCATCTGTCAGGTGATGTACTGCGTTCTGTCTTTAGATTCTGCCTTGAAACATGACCAAGCAAAAAAAATACTGTCAAGAGTTTTATTGTGTTTTTAAAAAAATTTTTGTTTTAAAAAAATATTAATATACGGGTCTTTTTCATTGATTTGCGTAAAAACAACAATTACGTCTTAACTCCTATTATAATACATAACATTGCACACTTCGTCAATTCTGATGTGATGAATATTTTATTAAATAAGTGCCAATATTATTTTAAAAGTTTCTATCAACTATCCTAATTTCGGATGTCCTTCTGTCTGTCCGCAACCCGCTGGAGTCAGGCTGGGATTACAATAACAACACTGATGATGACTAGCCGCTAATGAGCAAGGCGCCCGTGTGTGACACGTCAATCAGCGCGCGGCTCAGGTAACACACAAGGGTTGTTGTTAATTGTTATTATTTCCCGTATTTTTTCACGGATTTACGGCTATTATTATTTTAAAAGTTGATAGAATTCAGTATATTATTAAATTGAATGACAACATGACATTTTTTTAATGTTTCGGACAAACGTAAAATTTTCCAATAAAGCAACAGTTTAATACATACTTTATCAAGTCCCAATATTTTTTTAAATAATTTATCTCCTTGTGAGGGATTGCAAAAATTCCAGCCAAATTTCAGACTCCCAGAATTGTGAAATCCCTTAATTAATTTTATTTGGTCGCGGCATTAAGGAATAACAAAACATAAATTATTTGAGATGGCGGGAGAAGAGGGCCGCAACGTTCCCTGGCTGCGACGGGGCCGCTCGTCCCGGCGGGGATGGCTGCGAGGCCCCCTCCCGCCGCAGCCGCCGCCCAGCCTCCGTGACAATGGTTCCCGCGGTGAGTTTGCAATCCAATATTCATCTGCTCACAAAACCGCCCGAACGGAAAGTGTACTTGAGACAATTGGAGGCACTTTCCGTTCCAAGCGACTCCGTGGCACATTGGTATAAACTGACTCTGTTTAATAGTTGAAAATACAAATAGCTTTTCAATCGATTCAACGTTCTTTCGAATGAATATCTTGTTTTCTTAATCCTTCCGTAGCCCTGCAATAATAATTGCACACAGACATGAAAAACTATTTATTTAAAGGGAATTTTTTTTAAAAATCAATCTTTTATCAAAGCCGATAAAGCAGTAATATTGGATGGAACTGGATAAATGCTCGTAATAATATGACCATATTTATTAATATAATATAACCCATAACCTCTCCACTCCTATCCATTCTAACCCCGCCCCCGACCCCCACCACCATTACACCCACCCAATCCCTATAAATTCTGTCTCGAATTATTTTTAATTTAGTTGTAAACGTGTTGTTATTGACAATGGGAGAAATCCCGAAAACGTTCTAACAATTCAAAATAAATATAGTGGAATAAAAGTGTTGTTTACCCTAATTTTTAAAAATATTTATTAATATTTAAAAAAAATACTATTAAATTTAAAGGGAATATACGGCAACAATTGTCTCCATGCCATTGAAAGAAGTGAAAGCATTTTAATTAAATAAATAAAAATAACTTTATTATACACCACTTATATGGCACACCATATACCACAAATATAAGTGGTGTATAACAAAGTTATCTTTATTTATTTAATTATAATGTATCACCACCAAGTGTTTGCTCCTTCAAAAATTTGAAAGCATTTAATTCTCATTTTACATGTGTGAAAATCATATATTCCTTACTTACAACATCGTGGCTGCATAGGGGTATTCTTGCTGTCATAGTAGGCTGAGATTTGAATAAGGTTTTGAGACGTAGAAATAATAAACTACGCAATAATTTTTTGATGGAGTCGTTAAATTAAGTATCATATAAATTTCATTTAAATGATACTTAATTTAAATAGTTTTGGTTTATCGTTTCGACCATTCTATTAGATGTCTTAAAAAGTGCATGTTTCCAGTATAAGCAAAAAAAAATAATTCAGACAGTTAGTTTTAAATAAAATGTAATATCTTAACTAACTAACTAACTAACTTACCATCACGTCGTTTCCCCGCAGGGGTAGGCAGAGAGGATTGAACGTCACACTCTTCTATCCTGTCACACCACTTTTGCTTCGGCCACATTCACACATCGTCTCATATAAGTTTTACGGTTTTTGAGGCTTATAACAGGCCCATCCTCAAATACTTGTAGTATCTGATCGTGCCAGGTCTTTCGCGGACGCCCTCTGTTCCTGTTGCCTTCAACACTCGCCTCATATATTTTTTAACCATCATTTCCTCGTTCATACGTTCCACATAACCAAACCATCTCAGCACTCCTTTCTTTATTCTGTCTACCACACTTCAGCCATCATATAAGGTAATGTCTTAGATTAAAAAAAATATTAGTGCATTATTAATGATTTGGAATGCACCACACACATTTTGGGCATCTCTCAGAAGATACAAATTATCAGGTATTCTGTCATAGATCGTAATCATAGTTGATGCTGATTTGAGCCACGTCTCAATAGCTATTGTCTTCATCATTGAGGGATTCTTGAAAATTGTCATTGGTTTAATTCAGCAATGTTTCTCTAATATCTTTGAGTAAAACCTGCCTGAAATGGCTCCAGATATTTCATACGAACCGCTTGGATGTGTTAAGATTCAATTCTCGACGTTTCCCTATCACAGCGCCTTCAGGAGAGTGCCTTATCGCCGCGTGGGTTAAGCTACTGATACACATGCTTATTAGTGGCACGTGAGCATGCGCAGTATCGACCTTCTTTAGACCTTGCTTATTAGTGGCATGTGTGTACGCACATTGCTAGTAATGAGCATGAGCATGCCACTGTCATTCACCATGAGAAGGGGTATCTTTGGAGCATGTGTGAACAGGCTTGCTTATAATGAGCATGCTTATGTCATTCGCGGGCTTCGCGGCTAGTATTATCAATGCGATCTTCTCAGTCCGCGACAGATGAAACAAATATGGCGGGGAGATGATAAAACATTACTTTTCTTGACTTATTATAGGAATCACGAATGTCTGTGGAATACTCGGTCACCGTTGTGTAAAAATAATATAGCGAGAAATAATGTTTATGAAACTTTATTAAAAGGCATGAATGATTCAAATTTTACAATAAAAATTATAAAAACTAACATCAAAAATGTGCGGATGGAAACTCGGGAACTGTTTTGATTTATTGGTTCACTTGAATTTTCTATTTCAGTTTGCAAAGTTTCCATTTTGAACAAGAGCGTCTCTATTCTATGACAAGAGCATGCCACTAATAAGCATGTGTGTTTGATTGTTAGCTTTGAGCATGCTTATTTATGAGCATGCCACTAATAAGCATGCTAGTAATGAGCAAGTATGTACAGTTCTAAGGGCATGCTTATTAGTGGCATGCTTATTATGCTCATTAGCATGCCACTAATAAGCATGTGTATCTGTACCTTTAAGAAAGTGTATTACGCGGCCGAAAATTATAAGCAACGCGCGGAGGAGTGTTGCTTTCTTTTCCACTGAGGGGCGTCAGTGTATAGTGTCGTTAGTGCTACTGCTACATTTTGAACTCACAATGTCTTCAGGCTTTTCTGCCTTGTATTTTTAAGGTGGAATCACGGTGGTGATGAGAACATGTCGCCATATACTTGATATTTTATAACTATCGTCTCTATTGAAGTTTGGGTGTTTATATATTTCAATGGATTCTCTTCAATTTATTTTTGTATATACCTAACATTTACAAAAAAACATACATTCAAATCGTAAATTTTATAAATGATGAATTAAATTAATCATATTAAAGGTTTAAGATAATCATGCTTCGAAAAACTCTGTCAGAGATACGGAACAGATCAATATCCAAAGCGATATTGTTCGGCATAGTGGTAGCTCTTCCAAAAGACATAACCATCGGCAGGTTGGTCCTGTACAATAGAATATGAAACAATCTATGCTGACGCTGTCTAAGGTAATTATCAGGAACATACTTACAAACCAAAGCTCGGCGTAATTTCAGGATTATCGGTCATACCGCGTAACAATCGATAAAAGTGCGTAATATTACGAGTATATAAACCATAAATCTTTAATGTAAAGACAGTTTCAGTATAGCTCCTACAGATTCCAAATGGAAGTCAGTCACCAAGAAGTATGTGATAGATAGTTCAAGAAGCCATACTTCAATATGTACCACAGGGCCATTAAAAATATATATTTTTTTACAAATATTTAATTTGATTTCATATTTTTAAGCAAATTTCCAAAATATTAATATTTTAATTAAAAGTAATAAATGTCTTGTAGTTTTGATTATGGAAGGATTATTTTCTGTTCACAAAGGACCTTGTTTAATTCAAAACCGTCAAAAATTGAAATATAACGACGAGTCAAAGACGCGACAGTTTGTATAGAAATCTTATCTAATCTTAAGTATTTTACCAGATGCTTAAGGCTTCTACTTTAGTGCCTTTTCCTTCCTACAGACGTCTTTGAGAAGGGATTTCCGAGGATTACCATACAGATTACGTTCTCCAAAGGCGCTGGAGTGAACATTTCTACAGGATATTTGCCGTTCGATCTTATTTTCACGGAAATCTTGTTATGCTGTTTCAATTGAAAATAAGAAAACTAGTGTTTTATGCTTATGTGATAGCGATATATAAAATATGTCAACATTATATAAAGTACAATAATTCTCGCAGTTTGTATGACTGTCAAGTATATAAAGAAAGCCATATAAAATAAAATAATTGGGACTCAATTTATCACCTGACCGAATTTGAAAATATAGTGAACTACGAAGGTTCTATTCTTTGAAATTAATCAACCAAGCTTTGCGTATCCGACCTATTCGAGCCATAATATTGTAATTGATTTATAGATTTAAGATTATTTATATATACTTGAATTTCTTTAAACATACATAATTTAAGTAGAGAAACCGATTAAAAATTAAACAAGCTTCATGCAACTCCACTATCTTAGACAGATAAGTTTTCTATACTTCTGCATGGGGAGTTGTAAAAGACATTTAAAAAAAAACTGTATTATTAACAGAGTTCTAGATACCTAAGACACGGCCTTTGCAGATCTCGATATTTTATATTTAAGTTTTGAGCAGTTTACAAAATCCCTTACGTATAAACTCGCGCGATGACATTTTTCTTCCCATACATGTGAACACACACATGAACACATAAAAACGCATACACATAAAAACACACAAATTCACACACTCACACAAACTCACTATTTGACATATTGTTTTTTCTTATTTTTTATCGATCCTTGTATAATATTCTTGTATATTATGTGTTTTCTTGTAATTGGCCCAAGGCTCTGTACATCAATAATTGTTTTTTTTCAAGATTTATTAATTATATGGCTGTAAGAAAGCCAATAAATGAAAAATAAATAAATAAAATGTAGAAAATAAAACAAATATACTTATTGAATCAACATATAAAAATAAAAATTGTGTAGTACTATGAAATATCGAACTGTGCTTTGATTCCAAGAACAAGTAAAAAAATAATATCTTACGTCATCTGTATACACCATTTTATGCCTGTTAATTCTTCCGTAAACCTGCATATTTATTTTATCTAAATACGACAGGACTTTCCCGACAATCTACTATACTTGTATAATCTAGTTTCAATTGGATGTTTATGATTTCCGTAACCCGCCAAAAATGACAGTAATTTTACTTTATGTAGGTTCCGAAAGAAAAAATATTTATTTATTTGTAAAAAAATTATAAGAAAAAAGAGAAAAAAAAGAAAAAAAGTATTTATAAAAGAAGTTACGGACATTACACGAAGTTACGGACAGACAACTAAATTATTTTATTAGATATTATTACATATATACAATTCTTTACTTCAGTTATAATATAACTAGCTGTAACCCGTCAAAAATGACAATACTTTTAGGTACCTACATACATATAGGTACCTACATAGGTCCTGAAAGAAAAATATTTTTATTATTTATAAATATAAAATAAATAAATAAGAGAAAAAAAGAAGAAGAAATGGAAAAACAAGAGAAGAACGAAAAAAAGAAAGATAAATGAAATAAATTATTTATAAAAGAAGTTACGGAAGGACGCGTTACGTTACACGAAGGACAGACAGACATACAAGAAAAATTATTATTATTGGGATTAATTCCGTCTTCTTTGGATGTTTATTTTATGATTCAGCTAAAATCTTACATCAAATACCTGTTTCATCAATTGCCAGTCTCGTTTACTTCAACTTGATTCAAATGGCTATCTTCATCAGATATCACTTGAAGACCCTCTGGGTCTTGTAGAGGTTTTGGGAATATTTATTACAATACAATACAACTTCGGATTTGCGGGGTGCGCAAGGTAGGTTGCCAGGATATTTGATCATTCTTTTCATTCCACATCCTTTTGATTTGGTCAGAAATCTCTTTGGACCGTTCCCGAGAGTAATCCGCTCCCACCTGGCGTGCTTCTCACCGTGTAATATTTATGGTATCATTATTGACCAATCTAATATATTTTATTTGGCATTTATCGCTCATAAAAATATTTTATTTAATAAATTAAACAAAATCCAACAAATGATTAATGTACACTTTATCAAAAATAAGGTTAATTTTTCTTGAGAAAACGAATTATCAATTACCAGCTGTGTCCGCGGCTTCACACGCGTAGATTTTTAGTAAATTTAAGTTATATCTATATATTAACCTTAACATACTGATATATATCATTCCGAAATTTTTAAGTTCTACAACTCTCTGTAGAAAGTGTTTAGTTCCGTGTTGTTCCGTAAAAAACGCATCGCTCGACCATTTTTTCGTCGACTTTAGTTGTAAAATAAAATAGGTCACCTAGAATTACCGATTTTATTTTAACGGGATAGCTATGTCCACCCTGGATGTCCATTCTAAATATTGGTGAAAGAATTTTTAAAATCGGATGAGTAGTTTCGGAGATTACCCCATACATCCAAAATTACCAACTTTACCTCTTTATAAATTATATTAGTATAGATCAGTGTTTCCCAAACTATGGGTAGCGACCCATTGGTGGGTCGCGAGCGAATATTAGATGGGTCGCAGTCACAATACCGCGCAACACGTCTTGTCCGGGTCATGTCATGTTTATTGTAGAAAATTAAGTGCAACCAGATGTCAATGTAGTGTCTGCATTGTCAACAGAGTTGAAAAATAACCTTAACGCTTACTTAGAAGAAGAGATCAAAAAGATCGACAAGATAAACTGTATTTGTAATCCATTTTAAGACAACATACCGAATGAAATGTCAACAAAAGCAAGTGAAGAGCTTATTGATTTATTGGAAGATTCGTTGCTGAAAAATGCTTTTAATCGTAAGCAATTAGCAAAATTCTGGCTTTTAGTTGCTGACACTTATCCGTGCTTGTCTGACGAAGCCATGAAAGTCCTCCTTCCCTTCACCACCTCATACTTATGTGAAGTGGGATTTTCTGCCATGGTTTCTGTAGAGACTAACTACATAAATAAATTGGACGCATCGAATTCACTGCGATTAAAAGTGACTAAAATTAAAGTCGACGCTAATGCTGTTATCACAAGAAAGAGGCAACAAATGCATCCTTCTCATTAAAATATCACGTATTAATATTTTTCGTAATGAAAATTTCTATTATATTTGGACGTTTTTCTTAATTGAATAGTCTTTCACATAGTTACAATATGTATTGAGAATATGTGAGACAGGACGTGGTCCCGAAAATTGAATTTTTTTTTGGTGAGTCGCGGTCCTGTCAACTTTGGGAACCACTGGTATAGATAATATCTTTGGTTACAGTAAAATACAATCAGCTTACAAATATTATTATCTTGAAATAACACAGTCGGATATTTTTAAAAATCTACCTTTGAGCTTATGTTTCATTGATTTTCGGAAGTAATAAAATTTTTGTTTGTCTGATTAATGAATTAAAACAGACAGATTTTGTTTTGAATTCTACCAATAAAAAACACAAGCTAATATTATTTTTAATAAAAGTGTTTTATATGCATCACAACTTTTACACAATGGACAATAAATTGTCAGCCAGCCAGCTTTTCATTATTCATACTCAAATTCTTGAAATTCTTTGAAAACAAATTTATTGCCAAAAGTACTCAGGTAATATTAACACTAGAATGTCTGCTTCCCTATGTAACAATCGGTATAGGTCTTTTCATATAAGCTTGCAATTGAGTTAGTGCGGGTACAGTGCTTAATACACGCATTGTGTCGTTGTGTTACGAGAAGGGCGTATCCGTAAACTTAGCACACTAACTCAATTGCAAGCTTATATGAGAAGATCCATAAATGCCAAGAAGTGTTTGTAAAAATAAGTTTTTTTACAAGGCTCCTTTGTTCTTAATGTTCTTCCCGAAAACACTAAGATTGCAAATGCAGTGTCACTTATAAAATAAATGTTTCAGGGTGATAAGTAGGTAAAGATAAGTAAATGATCAAGGGCATATATAGATAATATAGGTACATAAATAAGTAAATGATAAAAATGATATTGAAATGTTTTTTTGGTTGTTGAAATTAAAATAAATGTTTTAGGGTGATAAGAAAAGATAAGAAAATGATCAAGGGCATATATAGATAATATAGGTACATAAATAAGTAAATGATAAAAATTATGTTGAAATGTTTTTGGTATCCATTTTATCATAATCAGTGTAGACGCCGTATTTTTATTTTTAGTAATGCAAATTATTAAGGACATTAAAGACATTACCGTTAACTGCATTTGCACAAACGCCCAATTGCATAAAGGTACAGGTACACATGCTTCTTTAGTGGCATGCTAATGAGCATGCCACTAATAAGCATGCCCAAACAACTGTACACACTGGCTCATTACTGGCATGCTCATAAATAAGCATGCCCAAAGCTAACAATCAAACACACATGCTTATTAGTGGCATGCTGTTGTCATAGAATAGAGACGCTCTTGTTCAAAACGGAAACTTAAAACTGAAATAGAAAATTCAAGTGAACCAATAAATCAAAAGAGTTCCCGAGTTTCCATCCGCACATTTTTGATGTTAGTTTATATAATTTTTATTGTAAGATTTGAATCATTCATGCCTATTAATAAAGTTTCGTAAACATTATTTCTCACTATATTATTTTTACACAACGGTGATCTAGTATTCCACAGACATTCGTGATTCCTATAACAAGTCACGAAAAGTAATGTTTTATCATCTCCCCAACGCGTCATATTTGTTTCATCTGTCGCGGACTGAGAAGATCACATTGATAATACTAGCCGCGAAGCCCGCGAATGACATAAGCATGCTCATAAATAAGCAAGTCGGTTCACACATGCCATCATCATCACCAAAGATACCCCTTCTCTATGGTGAATGACAGTGGCATGCTTATAAATCAACCGGCGGTTGATTTTTGAGCATGCCACTAGGTGGCATGCTCATTTCTAGCAATGTGCGTATACACATGCCACTAACAAGCAAGGCCTAGAGAAGGTCGATACTGCGCATGCTCACATGCCACTAAATAAGCATGTGTATCAGACGCCTAAAACAGGTCTTAACTCATTTATTTGCTTATTGAACTGTATTTTTTTTATTATTTCAGATTCGCGAACATACCTACATATACCTATTTTTATTACATATACCCTTTTTTATTTTTGCTATTGCTTTTGTATTCAATTCTATCTTGTTTTATTAAACAAGTATCAATACAATATACTCGTTTTTTTCTTCCATATTTTACATTTATATCTACGGTTCATTGATTAATTTTATATAATATTTGTTCTCATTCTTCTATTGTAAGCTGCTCACAGGTTCATCCAAGTTTGTGTCTTCTGGGGTATTATGCCTTGTTTTACCGATCTTTCTGGCCGACGTTTTGGATCCCATTGCAGGGTCCATCATCATGGCTTTTGATTGGTGATTCGTGACTTTGTGGTGCGTCAAATTTCGTGCCACAACGCGCATGCATTTCACGGAATAACTAAAATTTAATCTAAAATCCAACGTGCCTGAAGAAGTATAACGTCAAAAATAAATAATAATTTGAGTTAAAAATGTATAAAACAATGTCCATAGATCACGATACACTGCGAAATACCCAGAATCGGAAGTCAACTGGTTCGAACCGGTAAGAATTTTGCAAGTTATGCAATCAGTCCTAACAAAGTCAGTTAGTTTTTTCCCCGGAAAGTCCTAGTTAACGTAATAGTTAAGTTAATATAATACCAAAAATATTCACTCTCTAATATTTAAGAGTAAAGTTAATTTAATAAGTACTTAGATTCTATTGACGAAACCACTAAAGACATCAAGATGTTCCCAATTTATTACATCAAAGATAAACCTAAAGAGATTAGGCACTAATTGCTACTTGTAAAAATATGGTCGGTACGTATAAATCCAAAAGTTTAATATATATTATACTATATATTTTACTGTTTTATTGTTATGTTTTAAGGCTAAATTATAGATGTTGGGCGATATAACAGATCTTTTCGAGAATAATTATCCTCGATATAGTTGAGTGCCCTGATTTTAAAATTAATTCTCAAGTTAGTATTAAAGTAGTTATTACCCTTTAATTCCATAATTTCATAACATATTTTGACACTTGAAAGGCTTTATTTAAGGACAAAGTGTAAATCTTAGATAATATTTAGTTGACGAGAATTTAAAAAAAATATTTTTTAGATATTTATATATAATATTTATAGACAATAATAACTGTTGACGTGAATCATAGACAATAGAAACATAATGAATACTGAACGTAGGAACTCCTATGAATAAAACGAAATTATTATTGCATAATTTCTTTTCTTTTTTCTTAGATTTAGGTAGGTATTCCTATGATTTACTTTAAATTCTTATCTTGATTTTGTATGTATATTTTCTTTTCTTTTTATTTTCTTTTAGAGTTAGATTCTTTAATTGTCATTTTTTATTACTACATAAATATCATATGAGAATAACTGCCACAGAACAGATTTTTACCTAGTGTGGCAGTTATTAGTATCTTGTATTAACTAATGTAAATGTAAATAAACAATAAATAAATAAATAATATTTTTTCTTGTAGGTATATGATTCTGCGTGTTCCTTAGATAAAGCGACTAGATACTGTTACAAAATGTGTGGTGAAATTTTTTGGCACTTTTAAGTATAATATCTTGTTTAATATATTTAATCGAGAATCAATTAACGAGCTATCCAGTTTTATAGGAATGTTTAAAATCAAATATTATTCCCCAAAGTGTCTAATAAATAATAAATGTAAAAAATTATTATACGGTCGATATTCTATCTAGGGCGAGTTCAAAATAATATTTGTAGCAATGTTTCATCAAAATCGGACAATGTGCAATAGGTGTACATAACAACGTAGGTACTTTTAATTTCATTAAAATCTGCTCTGGGTGATCGACAACTAAATATTTCATTTTTGATGGATAAGTACATTTTCTTTTTCTTCAACCCATATTTTACATTTTTAAATATCTCAACTAAAGTATCACTAATACCTATAATATATTGAATTTTTTTTTATTGCAATACGATTAGAGTTACCATTGTCATTTTTTTTATTCTGGATTTTGACATTCAACTAGTCTTACGGAATGCCCCTTGATCATTTTATCAATCAAAATCGTAAAAACGAATTATGTGAAATATATAAAAATATAAAAGTAAAATGCAAGATGCAAGAAAGAATGAACGAAAACCAAATACAAACGGTAGAAATGGAAAGATGGAATTAAAATATAGGTATATATGAAAAAAAGAATAAAGATAAACACAAAGTAAGGAATAATAAACAACGTAATTTAGTAAAGAAAATAAGAAGAATAAGAGCCCGAGGATACATTATTTATTATACTAATTAATTTTAAATATATTAGCCGATTTGAAACTATTTATTATAGGTATATAATTTAAAAACATTTGTAGCTTATCAAACAATTGAAAAATAGAAAAGATCATTACAAAAGTTGATATTTAAAATATTTTTCAGTAATAGGTAATACTATTAAAATGTTGATTAAGAATAGCTAAGTACACCTGAGTGAAATAGTAAAATATAGGTAGGTACATTTAAAAACTCGCTTCCAGTAATTTTTTGTTTTGTATTTTTTAATTCATTTAGTTTATTACTATAAAATGAATGATAACATTAACAAATACACGAGAAATTATTACGTGTCCGAAATTCTTGAATTAATTAACAATATTATCAAGTACCTAACGAGAAATGTTATAAATAGCTAGTATTAAATTTACTCACAGAATGCTGATAGTCCAGCGTGGAAGGGTAAAGCAGGGAACCAGCACGGCGGCGGGGGAAGTCCTGGCAGTCCCACTAGAGGAACGGCCTGTCCTATGTCTGGCACCCTCGCCACCAGTCCTGGTCTTGGCATCTCCGCTCCGGGAGCACCGGAGTCTGTCCGACCCCACGCTGGTCTTTCCGCGTCGTCGTCTTCGTTTATCTCAACATCGGACGAAGAGAGAGAGTTTCCGTCACTCCCAAAATCAAAATGCTCTTCAGTTGCCTGACCGTTGATGATAGAGTTGGCGTCGCACACAGCTGATTGTATTTCGTTTCGGTTTGAATTGATTTCTTTTTTTTCCGAGTGAGTTTTCTCTGATTCTAGATGACCGTATATTCGCGCGAAGAATTCTCTCGGGGACGATGGTCGTGGAACTACCAGGGTGCTTTTTGTATTTTGGCTGGGCAATGAATGGTCTGTCGTTAGAGCTTGAGAGGAAACCTTCGTTCTTGGTGCTAATGCCTTCATTTCCGTTTTGGTGGAGAATAAAATAATTACAAAATTAATTAAAGAACTTTGAGACTGTTTTAAGCTTCTTTAAATGATTACGTATCCAAGATAACATTTTAAAAATATAATAGCAATTCAATTTATTGTTGTTTTATTTAAAGACGGAGAAATCAACGAACTTTAACGGTGGTAAAAATTATTAATCCTTATATAAATCCGCGGTTTGACCTATGCTACCTGTACAACCTGAGGGCTGAAAGTAAACTGTTTGTTGAGTGGTTAAATTTCCCTCTCACCCTCTTTAAACGCGGGGGTGTTACACAATGATCTGCTGTCCAGTTCTATCCCGCATCAATCTCCATATTATTTGGGGTAAAAAGAGACAGAGGGAGGGACATCCCGCAAATACCGAAAAAACCGTAAGCGGGAATCATTCGACAGGAAACGCCAATCGGAGAGGTCGGGGGGTCTGAATTTTTTAAAATTAAATTCTTTTAAATCGTAAAACATTATTTTTACGTTCACTATTAACGTTCAGGATTTACTCGGGATTAATATTTGAGTGGTAAAACAACAAATCACATATTATCCTAAAAATAAGGTTTTTAAAAGTTGAGTCTTATAGTAGTCCCAAATGATGTGTAACATCTTTTCTCAGTAACGTTTCGTTCGTTTTTAAGTAACGCTTCGTTCATTTCTCAGTAACGCTCAGTAACGACTGCTTATTTCAGTTTGAATAAGTTGGTATAGAAAGAATCCTCCGACTCGAGCGAGCAGTTTAGACAAGTCGATAAAGAAGTCTGCCACTTCCCATGAACCGAGCCTAAAAATGTTACACATTAAAAATTTCAAATTTAAATTACAGTAATTTATATTAATTACGAAAAATTCATTCATCAAAATGATAAAAACTTATATTTAAAAATTTTGCAAGGGTTTTATCATTTTATTCGACTTGTATTAAAGCGAGTGAATTTTTCATAATGACGGTTAAACTTTTTGCCAAAAGTAAGTCAGAAATGTTGTAAAAATATATATAAACTTTGATATTGCATACCTCCATAACTATTGATATTAGGTCATGGTTGCTTGATTATTTTAGACTCATTATAAAGGCAGGAATCCACCTGTAAAATTTTTGCTACCAGCTATGAGACACCCTGTGTGTTGTACATTATTTTTGTCGAACAATTTCTTCCAAATCAAAGTTATCCCTTACTCCTACATATAGAGAAATAAACAACTCATGTGGCTTGGACATATGCTAAGACTGCCAGAGGAACGAGTACCATAAGTATACTCTTGGTAACCCCGGAAGGAAGGCGACCGGTGGATCACACCAGGTCAAACCGGGAGAAGCAAAAAAAGTGTATGAAAACAGAATGGGTCTTGACTGGTCAACACATACAGAAGCAGCATAAGATAGAGGAATATAAAATACCCTGTCGAGTCTTTGAGCCCCTGACTCTACTAGGACAAGGGGATGAAAAAAGTTTGCAGCCCTGTACGCAGTCAATTATACTCTCATGGTGGAATTTCGATGCCAATATGGATATCTGGTTCCACATTCCTATATTCAAAAGTTCGTTTTGACTAATAATATTTTTTTCAATTAATGTATATTATAGATGTCTCACAGAGACGAAACTGTATATATTTTATTTTATTAAGGGAGAGTAGATATAGAAGTCTTTATGAACGTACAAAGGACTTACGACCTATCGTACGGTTGGCTTAAGTGATCACTTTACGCATATGTAACGTTCGCCATTTCCACCCATGATAGAATACCATGTCTATTAATTTTTGGAAGTTGTATATATTTCAATTATACGCCACGATTCACATGTGAGTTGCAAGGATCCTCACCGCGGCCGGCCACAAAGCTTTTTCCTTCCCCTTGAATGACCACAGATGTCGCTAAATGAGACATCTATATTTGATTTTGGAGTATTTTTTAGCTGTAAACTTTATCTTGTCTAATGGAATTCAAAAAAATATACAGTTTCGTCTCTGTGAGACATCTATAATATACATTGATTGATTATTGATGTCCCTGTGACAACAATCCAGTTCTGTTCTGAAAAATTTGGACATACTCAAAATATTCTGAATATTTTTTTCACTTATGACATTAAGGGCCGGTCTTATAAACGTCTTTTAGTTAAATATCAGACCAAATAAACCGAAATTTGATACAAACGTCATTATTTTCGTCTTATAACAATCCGTTAGTCAAATTTTAGTAAAATTTTACCGACGGCTGATACCGACAGTCGAACCACCAGTTTACCGTCCGTTAGTTGAAATTGACAGAAGTATGACATATTGACGTATTATTTTTTAAGGTTAGGTCCGTTGTCAATTTGTATTTTATGCTGTTTGTTTAACATGTACACATGTACTGTACAGACTGCTGCTACATTTTCAAGGAAAACGTTTTCAGATAGCAATGTCCAGCTATTATTATATTCAAATTCGTCGGATGAAGAACAAACTCGACGACAAAGAATGTTCAATATACGAGTGGATTATTTTAATATTTTAGATGATGCAGATTTTATCAACCTTTTTCATTTATCAAAAAGGTCTGCTTGACAGCTTCTAGAAGGTATTGGGCAAAATGTAAAAAGGCGCACGCGTAGGAATCTGACATTATCATCAACCACAAAATTGCATGTTGCCTTGAGATTCTATGCTCTTCGATCAATATTATTAGCTGCTGCAGACTTTGTTGGGGTTTCAAAGGACTGCGAGTGTGTAAAGTGTTGTGGGAAGTATCCCAAAAATCCGGTGCGAGCGAGAAATTTTAGGCTATATTAATAGAAGTTATGTTTCGTTTCCATAGGAAAGAGATATAATTCGCCTCTGACAGCTCTAAAATCATAGACAAGAGCAGTACGATATTGCGATACTTACGGACGGTAAAAAAAGTTTTATAAGACGAGCGTCGGTAACATTTATAAACGAACGGCCATCCGTTAGTATATTGTCGATTTACTAACGGAAATTTGGTCTTTCGTTTATAAGACCGGCCCTTAGAGTCGACATTTATGACATATCACAATGCTCTACTCATTTTCCGGGACCAAACCATTTAATAACTTGTGCGCACATACACTTATTTTTTTTAATACGCTCAGTGATTTTATACGGCCCGGTGTTGACGACACATGGCGCGAGAGCTGTGGGCGCGGCTTACGTGTTGATAGAGGGGGAGGTGAACCAATCAGAAGAGGGCTTGCACTGGAGAGGAAAATCTAGAATTATCAATGAAACTGGTTGTTTTACAGAATTTGCAAATATTTTAGATTTATTAAATATTCTTACCGGGTACAATGGACGGTAGCCAATTACAGCCACGCATCAGTTGACTAAATAATATAGTTACGCCTGCCATTAACGTATTAACGTATTAACGTATATTCAATATATATGGCAATATAAATGACAGAAAGAATACAACACCATATTTGGAACTCCAAGCACATTTTGAGAACGTTGACGCTTCATCTTGGCTTAGGCCTTCGTCATCGGTTTTTGCCGTTCGGTTTTCTCATATGTTCTGTAGATTGTCCTCTCTATGGACATGTGGACGTATATTACAATATATTGAAGGAGACTTTCTACTCTAATTAGTTTATCGGTGATGAATTATACCTACCTTGGTAAGTAGTTTTCATAGAGCTCAACTTTGTACTGTCCTTAAAGCGATTTCGAGACGAAATCTCACGTAAAGAAAGAATTTTATTTCCTCACAGAAACTAAATAGCCGTCACTCCATTTACACAAAGGGTTACGCAGAGAAGATAGAACGCTACATTCTTCTATCTTAGCACACCACTTTTGCTTCGGCTACATTCCTACATCTTCTCATGCGCGCTATACATATGATGGTTGAAGCTCTTAACAGGATCATCATCCAATATGTGTTGTATATGATAGTGCCAGATCTTTAATGGACGTCTTCTGTTCCTGCTGCCTTTAGTTGCGGTTCAGAACTCCGTTATGAACCATTAGTCATGCTTCAGGTGACAGATTCCTATTGGCCATAATTGCTTTCAGGGCACCATTTACCTTATTTATATATCCTTCTCAGCCTTTCCCTCCTTAGTAACTAAAGAAACACAGAAACATCAAATATAACATAATATTTAAAATGAGTTATTTTAAAACGTTTTATTTTTTGTAGTCAATCAATAAAAATGTCATGGCGAAATTGGATAACGCGCCATTCCCGGATAAAATTGGAGGTCCGTGGTTCGAGCCCCGGTGACAGTTAAAATATTTTTTCGTTAATTTGATTTTTTCTGAATACCTTTTCTAATTGATTAATAAAAATTGTTTAATAATTTAATTCATTTAAAAAATCAAGGAATATATAATATAGTTAAATAATTTACTTTATGATTTTAAAATGGTCGGCAATAGGTACCTGCATTATTTATATTACTGGAACATTAATTTCAAATGAATAAACAGGCCGTATTCTGAACTAAGCAATATTGCTTTTTAGTTATCTTGACAGTTATTGTACAACATTCTAATGCCACCAATTTTGACGTTTTAAGTTTGACAGGTTTTAAATTAATGAATTCAATCAATTATAAAGCTTTACTTTTTAACAAATAGGCCATCAACAGGCCCAAAAGTCCAGATAATTATTGGCCCTAATAGATGGTCCCAGAGTGACATTAGAGACATATTCATCCCCTTGCTTCCAAATCCCCCTGTCTTGCGCAGCTTCCATATGAGTCAACCAGTCTAGACCCATTCTGTTTTCATACATATTTTTTGTTGCTTCTCTCAGCTTAATCTGGGCCCTTAATCAGCTTAACCCACCGGCCTTCTTTCTTCCAGGGGTGCCAAAAGGATTCTTCTTGCTATTCGTTCCTCTGACATTCTTAGCACATATCCAAGCCACCTCATTTGTGATTTTTCTATATGTAGGAGTGGGGCTCCATGCCGAGTGCGTGCCTTATGTCAGCACCTCTCATTCTGTCCATCTGAAAGCTCATCTCGGCAGCCTGGATCCTTGCTCTCACTCTCTTCGTTAGGATCCAAAGTAGACGTCCAATATTTGGGTGGGCCTGTACACAAATTTGAAAATTGAACATTAGAGTAGGTACAAAGTATAAATATTTTATGAACATTTTGAATACGATATAATTACACAATACACGTTTTATGGTAAATTAATAATAAATAATGTCTTAATGATAAAATAAAATTGTAAATAATATTCAGAACAAAATAAAGACTGTTACAAATCAACAAATATCAAATAAGAATGAGTTTCAAATTAACATGTTTTTAGAAGTACATTTTAGTAGTACATTTTTTAAATAAATTAATAATAAATATTATATCTTGATGATGTAACCTAATTTTATTTATAAAATGACATTAATAGTGATGCTTTAATAGGAGTTAAATTACCATTAAATAAAATAAAATTATAGTCTCTATAATGGTCCTTGATTATAAAAAATGTGTTAATTGAGTTGATTTTTAGATCAAAACCACGAAAAACTTTTTTTTAAATGAATGTATTCCAATACATCCAATGAGTTGAACGCGATGAAAACTACTTACAAATCTTTACTTGCTTCACCATAAGGAGGATATTGTAGTAAATAATCATCTCTCCTTTTTACATTGAAAGGTTTTGAGAAGGCAACGAAAAAATCAAATCGTTGTTAAATTTCCCCTTACACAAAGCAAAACAAATAAACAATGTACGGGAAACAAAGGGCACGCGAGGGTTGTAAGACGATTAGAAGAAATGTATACGAAAGTAGAAGAATTATCCACTATTCTTAATATGTATTTAATAGGAGTTGTATAAAGGAGAAAATATTACAATTAATCTTGGGAGATGTTTATTTTTCTCAAATTCTCAAATTGTATCATTTCTATGAGCACGCAAACTTGGAAAGGTTACGGTACCTACCTAACTAACTATACCTACCTATAAATATCAAAATAATATGTTTTCAACATTAATAATATCTTTCAGGCTTTGCATCCTATATATAAAATTAAAAAACTCCGGCTATAGTTATTGATACAAAAGGTTCATAGCAAATTCGTACAAAACGATCTTCCTCTTCGAAATTTACTAACTTTATCAAGCTCTTGTGTATTTTATATTTTTGAGAAGAATAATTGACACTTTTCAAATAAAGTTTACAATCTTCTGTGTTCAGTTTTCTGGGAATTCTGCCGTGTATATCTGATCTCTCTGGCCGACGGTTCGGATCCCATTACAGGGTCCATCATCAGGGTTGATGTTGGCCCTGATGCAGCCCAGATAACAGACCCTGCATTGGGATCCGAAACGTCGCCCAGAGAGGTCAGATATACACGGCAGAATATCCGAGAGAACTATACAGATATGATTCTGAACGGCCGTGAAAACCTTAGAACATTTCGCAATTTTAAATTATTACTTTATTGTTATTCATTTATAATTGATTAATTTTAAAGAATGTAGCATGCGTAATATTGAATAAAGTGTACAGATTTGGATAAATATTATTTGCTATAATTTCGGCAATAATGGCATTTCGGCTATAATTTTTTGTCGTCTTTTTCTTAAGATAGTGATTATTTAATTAGTATCTATTTGCCGGAATTTTTAGTAATGCACACCTTTTTTCCTTATTTTTCCTGTTTGCTGCACGCCACTGCTGTATATTTTCTTATCTCAGTCCATAAACGTATCTACACACTTTCGTGGGTAAACACCTAACAAAGTAATCAATTACCTGACTTATCATTACGCTATAACAGTTAATAGAAAGGATATTTTGTTATTTATTTTAATTATGTAATATTAGAAAGTGTTATCCCTTTTACTAATTGAGTCCTTTAAAATTTCAAAAGCTTTTTCTTAGATTATTTTCTATCGCCGAGCTTATCCGGCGCATGTTGTAGGTACTATGTACTATCTACCTTTTACGCTAATCAGGGCCGGTATCATTTGTGCCCTTTGATTTACGGATGTTGCCGTCCGTACTACTGTAAAACGATTTTGAATTAAGCCATGTATTCACTAGGGGACAAATCGCGAAACATTCCGCTCAGCATGTCGCATCAACATCTACGCTCATGTTTCGGGGACAATGACGCGGTCATTTGACGTGTACACACTCGCATATCTTGTCGCGGAAATGTCATCCGATGAGGTTATGTTGACAGCTGCGGTATCTCATTTGGCGAAAACGGGGTTCCGCGCAATTCGAAATGTTTTTTTGGGTCGCAATTTCAAATTAACGAGGTTTTACTGTAGTAAATTGAATATTATTAAAAACAAGGTCCTTTTGCAAATAATTATTGTTTTCCAGACGTCGCGGAAATGTGGCACTAGGAGGTTATGATGTCAACTGCGTATTTGTTTATATTAATGAGTTTATCGAA
>JADDOH010018215.1:0-38797 GCA_016648135.1 Agrypnia vestita
ATACACGAACGTTTCTAATTATCTGGGCAGTGTGAAAACTTTCGGGTTCATAAGATCAATTTTTTAATGTGTTTTTCGTAGGTACAATTGTCGTATGAACGCGGGTAAAGGTACAAGTCAATCTGTTAATTCGGATTTTGCTTACAAGCTATTTGAAGTTGATGTGTCACGTTATTTTTTTACTATATACTTTTTCAATCATCAACTTTTCAACCACCGTACGAAGTACATAACCTTCGACGCGCTGGCGTCCAAGGGATCATCTCTGCCACTTTTTGGACATCCACTGTTGAGTAGATGACCAAAAAGTGCAACAAAATCATATGATGGTGCTAGATGATCAACGAGCGAAATAAATGAGACCTTATGTATCTCAAAATAATAAGTTGTAATAATAAAGCTATGTGAAAGAAAAGCTATGTGATTCCGCACTTGCTAACAACTGACCAAAAACTAATTTGAATGAGGAATTCGTATTTAGACCAGTTTAAGCAAAATAAAACGGATTTAAGCGTTGATTAATTACTGTTGATGAAACTTGAATTCACCACTATAATTGTTAAAACTATGGATTTAAGCTGGTGGAAATGCGGTAAAAATGGTTATGTTGGTTCAATAAGCACGAAAGGTTATCTTCTGTGTATAGTTTTTTGGGATATTCTGCCGTGTATATGTAACCTCTCTGGCCAGAGAAGTCACATATACACGGCAGAATAGCCCAGAAAACTATACACAGAAGATTCTGAACGGCCGTGAAAACCTAAGGACATGAAAGGTTACGGTAACAGTTGTCTGTAATCACAAAAGAATTTTGTTATCTTGCAAAAAGTATAACAATCGCCTTAAATTATAGCTGAAATTTTTTGGACTAATTGGATGGTAAAGTTCGTGACGTGACGTAAAAAAGACCTAGTTTATAGCATAAAAAATCTAACATGGAAATAAAAACACTGGATTTAAGTTCAACCTCTTCAATTTTTTGAGACGCGTATTGCCTATTATCAATCTCAAAAATTTTAAAATATAAAACAAGTGTTTTTATTTCCATATGTGTGATTATAAACTTGCCCCCGAAACAATAAATTTCATAAAAAAAACATTTTCGATCAAGATTAAACGAATTAATGTACGCATTGCTCGAGTATCCACTATGTTCACTATATTTCGCTCACTTCAAACATATTTTAATCAAATAGATTGGCCATAGTACCTTGCTGTAGACGGTGATTTTGCAGAGCTTCTAAAATTTTACTATAATCATGGAATATAATTAATAAAGAAACGTTGGACAAAATGTATTAAGGTTTCAGAAGATTATAAAAAATGGCCTAAAATTGTCTTTCATTGTTAACCTAAAAACTTTTCAGATTTCCCTCTATATTTACTCGTCCTAGCTTCCGTGAAACGAATAGGTATTCACTTTTAAATTTCACAGTGAATTCTTCACCGGCGATATTAAATTTTTTGCTTCGATGACTTTCCCGGGTTCATTTTATGATTAATATTTCCAGTTAAACGACTCTTTAACTTAATTGCTGGATTTTGTGCTAATTTTAATTCAAATATCATTTCGACTTGTACAGTAGGTATTGTAATTTATGATTTGTGTATGTATATGCAGGAATTGATACATATAAAAATTGTCACTATTAAGAATCAGGTAGGTAAACATAAGGTGTAGGACTAGTAAGTGAGCATTGTTATTTTTTGAGTCTGCTTACAATGTTAGTATATGCCAAACTACTCAGCAGTTTTTCAGTATGTTTAACATATTTTTAACAAATATTATTAATAATAAATATTGTACGTATAGAGTAAATACTTAAAGGTTTATAAATAATTGTAATTTCACATTCACTTTCACATTTCACTTAGGGCATTCTTTATTTTGTAATAAATCAAGCAATTCATTTGTAATCTCATTGAATATTCGTGGCCCAACACATTCTCTCATTCTTTGATGTGAGTCCGTATTCGCTTTATTTTTTTTCTTCTAGATTTATATTGTATGTAATTTGTAATATTTTATATATTATATTTGAGGTTCCAATTCCAACTTTCTTTAAAAGAATTTATGGAAAATTGTGAATTGAAATTGTAAAGCTTTCCAGGACGTATTTTATAATGCATATATTTTTTAATTTAGGTATCGTTTTTATTGTCACTCACGATATAAAGCAATTTTAATTAATTAAGAATTTTTATAAACTACTTGGATTAATTTTACGTCTAACCGTATCTTCGTCAGGACAGACGCATACTATCTATCCGTTACTTATTTTGGTAAAATAATTCATTCTTGAATGAGGGCGTGGTTACAGTTATGGTGGGGGTTAATAACAAATAGATACCGAATTTTGAATTGTTTTAATTTTTCAATAAGATAATTTAATTTTAATTATTTAATATTCTTCCTTGCACTATCCCAACTCACTGCCGAAGTAGGTTGTTGGGGTCGGAACTTTTCGTTCTCAGGCTGAATCTTCTTCCGTTCTGGGTATCGTTTTCATCCAGGCCGTTTCTCTGTAGGTAGTATTATGGAGTATTGACTTATTCGGGAGTTCTTTGGTCTTCCTCTGGATGACTTTCGATGAAGCTTTATAGACATTTCCTATTTCACCGTGTAGTCTGGTAGTCTCCGCCTTATGTATCCATACCATATAAAGTGCCGTTCCTCCAGCTTACTATTTATGTCCGTAACACCCAGGCTACCACGAACGGATGAGCTTTAAATCCTTAATTTTATTTTTACTCCTGTCGATCATCTAAGTATTTGCATTTCTGCTGTTTCAAGTTTCCTAGAGTACATAGTCCAGCATTCGGAGTCGTACATTATCGCGGGTCTAACTATAGTCTAGTTTTCCCTTTCTTTTAGTTTTATGGGCATTTTCGGCTCACATAAGATTTCTGTTACGGATCTTAATTTCATCCATCCCTCAACCTCTACTATGGTCAACAACCGTCTCTGTAAATGAGTGAGCCCAAATACTTAAATGCGTTACAGTTTTCCCATCCAGTTGCATTGAATGAGTTAGAGCATTTGTGTCTTCAAATGGTAAGTACAGATATTCCATCTCTACCTGCTATTTTTAAGCCACTATCTGTTAAAGCCAATCGAGTAGTCCAACTCAAGGAGTTTCAAACCAAACAAGTTGAAGTAGTGGTTATGACTCTCGTTTTTGATCCAGTGGTCGATGGTTCGATCTCCAATCAGGCAACTAAGTTCTATTTTTAAGCACAAGCGTTCAGTTTAATTTAAAATTAGTAAGTATTCCTTGTTCGCATATTTTTTAAAACTCAAAAGAAAGAAAGAATATAAAGTCCAACTGGACTTCACGATACTTCAACTAAAAAGTATTTGCTGGATTTCACAATCGATGCCAAGGAATTAATAAATTACCGCACATTTAACGTAACTAGTAAATATTGCACTCCGGCGAACTCTATTGTAGAAGAAGTGAACACTCCACAACAAAGTGCATATAATACACGGCCTCGAAAGCAGTAATCAGTCCGCCTTCTACCTCCGCGGGTAAAGGTCGTTCTCCTGATGACGTTGAATAAGAATTCAACGAAACGTCGAGAATCGTTCCTCGGAAAAACATACGGTTCGTATAAAATAGTTAAATATGTCTAACGACGGTTATAACAACCGAACTCTTTAAAGTACCGTATGTTTGTCTAGCGATTTTTTCCTTGGTTAGTCTCTAATCCCCAATGCACATGCGTTCACTGTATTATGCCACAGAAAGAAACATGTTTTTGAAGGGAAAGATACATAAAATCTAAAATTCAGTAAATTTTAAATCCTCCGTGACTGCATTCAATTTTTTTTAAATTTATTGGATATTGTTGCATTTGCTTATATGAAACATTAAAAAATTAATTTTTAATAAAATTATCTGTAGGTAGGTACTTAGAAACATATTTATTGGTAATGGAATTCAGCCATATTAAGCGCTAAATCAGTTGACCAAAAACTAGTCCTGCATGTCCTAGTAGTTATGCCGTAGCCACCATATTCACTGGTTTTTCCATTTTTCTGTTCCGAAAAAGCGCGTTTCAGGATTAGTAGAAACGCTGGCATAAGAGTGTTATATTCAATGGGGCTACACTTTAAAGGGAACAAAATCAATATTGATGAATAAAAAGTTTGTTTTGAAATAAATAAAACTCGGAGAACTTTTTGCTCAAACTTCGCATATCAGAATTGGAATGTACGGCGTGTTTTCCTCTTTGAAGTGTATTTTTTTATGTTATTTTTCACTGACCGTAAACGATACAAACTGTACGAAAATGCAAACATTGAATTATTTACATACCTTTATTTTCAAGAGGAACTCTATTTGTAATTAGAAACTAATATAAATGTGTTATCTGTCTATTCGGGTTAAGGTATAGGGCATGGAAGGGGAAGTGGTTTTTTCATCGATATTGGGAATATGTTTAGTAGAAGTGAAGTGTCGCGGAACGGGATAGTTGTATTAACATACGTAAAAGACTACAATATAAAGATGGATATTCACCATATTCAAGAGTCTTGAAATCATAATTTGATACATAGAAAAGATCCAAGTAGCCGAATTTTGCGTTCAATATATTTGAGGAGCGATAATAAAAAACTTGTTCAATAAATGCAAAATGACTTTGCGATAATTACTTATATAAATAACAATAATAGACTTTATATTAAAAAGTATTTTTATAAAAATAAAATAATTATGCAATAAGTTGGAGTAAAACCATCGGCAGTAAAAGTGAGAGATATTCTTTTTTTCAACTAGTCTTGTGGACTTTTGATAACTGCAAAATGATTTTGTGGTGTTTATAAAATTAACAAGAATTCACTTTGTACCAAAGTTTATTCTTCTTAATAATTTGGTATCCAAGTCAGAAGTACTTCGGAAGGCAACATTAGACATTTACAGGATTACCTTATTTTGTGTCAAATTTATTTCACATGTTTATTGTTTTAGGAATGGAAGTTTACTGATCCATCCTTTTACTTCGTCGGCTTATCGTCCGGACGTCCACCGTGCAAACGTGAGATGCTTCATGAGCAACGTCGTCGGCAACATCGTCTCCAGGGTGGTCAAGCTGAAGGCTGGTAAGTTCTTTTTATGTTAATAACAATAACTGTTCGTAAATTTTAACTTTCAATCGGCACCGTAAGGGTTGATTTATATAAATATACTTTATAAAATATATTATACGACTCATATTGGCTAAAGCGGGGGTAACACGTGTCTTCGAAGATATATCTGTCTGAGAAAAACAGAATTTAAGAGATACGGCGTGAATTAGAGATCATTGAAAGAAGATTCTAGGCGAGGTTCAGAGACCCAAAGCCAGCAAAGGTTACAGAGACCATGGTCATAGATATGATGATGAATATAATGAACAGTGGTATTATTGCAAAAAATATATATAATTTCTAAATAATTGCAAGCTTGTTTCGGATAGGTAACAATATTTTACTAAGGACCATTTGGCAAAGCGTATTTAAATTATACGAGTATAACTTACTTTAAACATATTTTTTGATTTTGTATTTCTCTGGTTAACGCGTTACATGTCCGCGATTTTGATGTTTTAAATATTTATTGTATTTTCATCGATACCATAACATCTTTATTCGCGTTCTTCTATAGATTTATTTTGGCTGATTAGGTCTACAGAAAGTTTTCATTTTTTTCAAGATTGAAAATATGACTCTAGAATATATTATTCATATAGATGAGCTTGCTCATAAACGGATTTAATTTAAACAGAAAAATCCCATTTAAACCAATATTGTAACCTTGAAGGTATACAATCCTTTGTATCTCCTTTAATTTTGTTTCAGAAATATCTAGTCTCTACTAATGAGCATAATATATTTTTAATTTGATTGAATACCGGCCCG
The DNA here is from genome assembly GCA_016648135.1 of Agrypnia vestita. Classification (NCBI taxonomy): domain Eukaryota; kingdom Metazoa; phylum Arthropoda; class Insecta; order Trichoptera; family Phryganeidae; genus Agrypnia; species Agrypnia vestita. Next base: position 5,906 of record JADDOH010018215.1, read on the forward strand.
AAAGCTGATTTATTTATTTACTAGGGGCATTTACAATCGAAAATTTATTTATGAATTCGAATGCCTTTTATATTCGATAAATACAGTAAATATTGGTACTTTGTTCTCCTGGAAATATTCTGTGATTTTCTTAAAATCCTGCGCGTCCATGTTACTGAAACTTTTTCTGAATCCTGATTGTTCTCTTGTGGGGTATGGGGTGGTGCGTTTATCAGAAGGATGGTATGTTCATCTCACGTCATGGGTCACCAGAATGTGGGGTGCCGTGTCTCGTATTCCACCTTTGTACAATGTATTACGGGATGAAAAACAGCTGATATTAACAGAAAACCGTGGTCAGTTTTATAGAGTTTATTTATCTTCGATTTACAGTGTGAATTTTGTCGCCCGACCTTGGTAGCCAGCGCAATCGTCAGCTGTTCAACATCAGGTCGATGCACCGGGATCCATGTGGCGTTGTCGATGGGTGATCTTTGAGCGTGGTTGTAGGATGAGTCGAAGTGCTGTCGTCAGTTGATCGTATGGCGTAGAAAAAAATGCCCTACGTAGCAAGATGAGCTACGGTAGCCGCCGCACAGCGTGACGACGAGGGAACAAACTAAATTGGGACGTCGGTAGCACGTCTTTTATATCCCGATTTTGATATCTAGACATGTATAAAAACTTGTGTGAGAAGCGGCCTGTAAGCAATTTAATTTTCCCTTGTCTGTGGGATCTGTCGTATCATCGCGTTAAATTTTTTCATTGTTATTCTTCTGTATGCGGCGTGGGACGCGTCAGATCAGCGATTTCTAATCTCCGAAGTCGATGTTTTCTGTATGGAAGCACAGACATCCGCGCTTTAGAACGGGCGTGTTTTTTTCTGCCCCATTTATTTTCCATGGGAATATCCGGCGCTGGTCAAAACACGTGGGAAACGGGTCGTTGACGCCACATATAGTTCTCCTATACCTAGCACAATTTTCAGACGATTACTTAATTATCGCGAATAGCTTATCCAATGTTATAAGAGACTGATCATTGATGTCTCTTCTATTATTTTTTATGAATAATTATTATTTATCGATTATTATGTATTTTTCCATTCCTCAAAGATGAACTGTTCATCTTCTATTATATTCTTTTAAAATATTCTTCAGGCTGTGAAGCGGAATACGCATTAATATATATATATATATACTGTACCAATGAGACATCACCAAGCATAACTTCGAACGGATAGTTAGTGAAGCTCTACAAATGGTAGTATTGAATTTTAATTGTTTTTTCTGTGCATAAATTGCTGACCACAGATTTCCCCCATCTTTTTCTACAATCTCCTTTTTGTGCGGCCGTCCTCCAGCAAAAGCCAAGTATGTCTTCTTTATATCGTACTTTTGTGCTTTACCTCTACTTCTTTTGCTGAATTTTCGTGGTTGATCAGTCAATATTGTTACATGTTTGGAAGTGTCCCATTTAAATTTTGCGTCAGTTTGAAAATGTTCAACAACAGTTTTTTCTGACCTGCGTTGTTATTTCTATATCTTAAACTGTTAAGAGAGAAAAAACACATTCTTATTGTGAAGTTGCAAATTCAAAACATAGTTCTGTGAATTTTTTAAACAAAACAAACCAATTAGAAAAGATATAAATAAACATCAAATCAATGAAAAGAGATATTGTATTTATATATCTGTGGGCGAAAGGAACAACCGAATTAGTCAAAAAATGCAAGGTTTTCAAGAGAGCCAAAACAAATTTTTTGAATTTCGTTTGTTTACGAAGTTTCTCTTAAAGCCTCTGTTATTTTTGTCTAATTTTTGCACTAGTATTTTTTGCACAATAATATTAAACCATGTTGACTTAAGTCGCTGTCTTGCCAAATTTTTCAAACAGTATCATGTAATTTAACCTTTTTCAAAAAATTAAAAAATATTCGCTTTTTATTTTATTATCTGACTCGTCTTATTTTTTTTGCTAGATATGTATCTTAAGAATATCTCTGCATCTTAACTCAAATCTTGATTTTATTGACTTATTTAGTTGTTTCTTTCGCCCACAGATATATGCATTAATCAATTAATATAAAAGAGACTACATATAAGGATATCTGAATTAAAATGTTTGTTATTTATCATTATATATTATGTAACATGGCATGTATTAAAAGAGAGTAAAATGTACCAACCTGGCAACTCGTGAAAACGACCAATATGGGAGTTTTTACTCCTAAAATTGTCCTGGATAGGTGGGAAATCGCCATTATCCCCACATCTAAAACGCTTTGTAGTTTAAATTTTTTTGAATTCTGCCCACTTCAACCTTCTGCAAGCGGACAAAGGGTTTTGATTAAACAACAAAATATAGTCTAGATTGATTGGACGATACCGGTTAAAAGTTAAATTAGCACCTACGTGTTTTTGGGTAAAAAATTTGTTTTATCTAGATGTGACGTTTCTTTCAGTATTGAACCCACTTTTCATCTGAGACATGATTTCAACCCGATTCGTAAATTACTCATTATTTTGTCTGGTTAATAAAGCATCGCAGAATATTCACATATGGGGTTTGTTGTTAACAGAAAGTTAATGAGGTAACAGAATACTCTTCGTACATTACTATAGGGATACGCCTGAAGAGATGACTATGAAATGTGTGCTTTGGTCAGACTCAACCACCAGTGTGATTATTTCTACATCGTGTGTCAGTGTTTCACAACAATAATTTGTTCTTATTTTTGAGAAATCCCTTTTCTCGAGTTAGGTTGATATTATACATCCCGCTAGTGAATGCGTGGCGAGGCATTAAAAATAACGTCGTCTGTGAAACAAGAGGAGGTATTTGAGATGGTAAAAATAGTATATGAGTGTATGAATATTAGTATAAAGTGTATATAATACAAAGAAATCAAGATATCTTTCAATATTTACCGACGATAATAGGAGATATGAAGGAATTTTATAATTAATACACATTTTATGAAATTTTAACGATAGCTGAATTATTTCTTATTATTTATAATAATCCAACTAATTAAATTCACACATATGGAAATAGAAAAATTGTTTTTTAAGTTCTACCTTTTTAATTTTCTGAGACGCGTTTCGCCTTATGAGGGCATTATTAATCTAAATATTTTACATTCAACAACTTGTACTTATATTAAAAGTATTAGAAAGAGATGCTTTAGTTAGAAGAAAGAAAATATTTAGATTGATAATGCCCTCACAAGGCGAAACGTGTCTCAAAAAATTAAAAAGGTAAAACTTAAAAAACAATAGGTACGACTATAATTAGCGAAGTTATCAAAAGTTAAATATTTGGCTCTTGCAAACAAACAAATGTGCGACCGGCACCAGCAAAAAAATGAATTGCCATATCAATGTACCGTGGAGGGCAAGATGTAGAACGTGTGATGTCACTTCGTAACATTCGATATGCTTAAGTTGATTACTTATGTGAAAAATTCCTTAGATAATCTTATTATTTTATATATATATTATATATATAAAAAATTAGAACAATATACTGGCACTCGTAACCAAAATTCACCGTATGCACAATACTTCTTCCTTCTTCACGGTTTTAAACCACTCGATAGCAATAGTTAAAGAAGATCACATCAACTCCTTTATATGGTCTATCCGTTTTATAGAAGACCAACCGCACGCTTAGATTATTACAACTATTATCGTATTCATGAGCGTCTTTCCTGGTCATGGGAGATAGACATTATTTAAGTACAATTATTTAAAGACATGCAAGATAAACTTTATTTAAGTATTTTTCACTATTATTTATTATTAATAATATTGTCACAATAGAAATATCGAAAACGGCCTATAACATTCTAGGGTGATCTACAACCTTCGTAAACGTCTACATACGTCCAGAAATGCCTAGAAGCGACAAGGACGTTCTCGTATAATCGTTCGCATAAATACGCCACATGTGGCCAGTCATGAGGGAATCGAAGTGATAAATCAGAGCGAATAATCTAGCGAAGTACTAACCTAATTGGCGAAATAAATAAACGATAAATAATACATGCGATAACGGAATATTCTAGCAAGTGATAAAACGTGTTACCCAGGGATAATAAAGTGTCTATTTACGAGTGATATATTGCGAAAAAGTTGTTTTCATTCATTCCTTCCTAGCCATGACATGTGACAATACATATTAAGATCATGAGATAAAAATTTCCAAGAAAACATATTAACTTGGATTCTTAGAAACACTTTGATTTTATTAACATACGCGTGTAATTTGATAACTTTTAGTACTGCGGCTGTTAAGTTTAAAGTATTCTTATATTTTTATTATAAGGGCGTTAATTTAATGAAATATTATTAAATATCTACGAAATACAATTGATGCAAATTGTGGTTTAAGAAATGATACGGTCTGATTCCAGTGAAAGCAATCGATCTTAGAGCAGTGTTTCAGCTGATCTTATTTTCTCTGTCGCTTGGTCGCTCCACAAAATCCCACTGAGCTCTTGTTCAAATCGATGGGTTTCGCTTAGCCTGGGCTAAATAATGTAAGAGTGACTTAAGCCGATTGCAAACGTTTGCATCGCATCGCTCTGGGTGCGTTCATGCGGCACGCTCTGCGACACCCGAGAGATTGCATTATTGTGTTCAAGCAGCCCGAGTTCCGAACTGTTATTCTGGTATTTGAGACAGACTAGCGACTGCGTATTGCGAGTAATTAATAAATAAATATTAGGAAAAAACTAAAAATAAATTATAATTATGAAACCAACTTACCCGTACGCCATTTCATCGCGCTAGGAAGATTAAATTACAGTCTTCTGTCCCGATAAACAAATCTCTCGTCATTCACATTCATGCATCTTCTCGTGCTAGCTCGACGATTGTAGAGACTTGTAACGGGACCGTCTTTCAGTATCCGCTTTACAGATCAGCTGTCCTCTACAGATCAAAATTCGCATCATATAGACGATCTCTACGTATACTGTCAAATCTAGAAAAATTATTTTTTTCGGTTTACTACCTTAAATAATCCAATATAGTCTAGATTTTTGGACAAAGATCTATGAATTCGAAATCAAGCTCTGAAATCGTAATTTTCTCTTTGAATTGTGCATTTTAAACGCAATTTTTAACAATAATTGATATAAATTAACTTTAATTAATAGATACGGTGAGACTTATTCGTAGAATATTTATATACATGGAGAGTACATTCAAAATGTCTAAAAAATAAACAGTCAGCAAAATTTTAAAATGTTTTGCAAAATTGTTTTAACTCTTGTCATTGTTTCAAGAAACATTATTTAGAGAAGATAATGTTTTTCTTCTGTCATACATGTCTGTCTGTCAAATATGTCATACAAAATTTGTCACAGAACAACACAAAATGTGTTTCAGATACATGTATTTTACTTAAAATTGATATTAAAATAATTTATTACAGTATTAAAACGATACATTTATTTATAACGAAGAAATAGGCATAGTAAAGATAAGTCCCACAGTCCACTAGGAAATTAGTTAAGAAGGCAGATCAATGGCTTAGTATTTGAAACGCATCGTGATCTGTAGATCATTTTGGAATATCATGGCTTGAATTCCGCTTCCGCGAAAATAAAAAAAAAAGGTGAGAGTATTTTAAAATACGTTTTAATTTTCAGTTTACAGTTTTTGTGCTGTGAAATTCTAACAAATACTACTGTGGGGTCAACGATCCGTTTCCCCACGCATTTTGACCAGCGCCGGAATTCCCACGGAAAATCAATCGCGCAAGAAAAAAACACGCGCACTCAAAAGCGCAGACGTCTGTGTTCACATACAGATTAGAAAACGCTGATCTGGCGCGTCTCATGCCGCATACATGACAATGAAAAAGGCATATGCGAAACCTGCTGATACCACAGATCTCACGCAAACAAAGAAAAGTAAATACGCTGACAGGCCGCTTCTCACACAGGTTTTTTGTACATGTCTAGACACCAAAATTTGGATATAAAAGACGTTGGCGACATCTCAATTCAGTTCATACGCTGTAACCATAAAGTCACGCTGCTCGGCGACCGCTACCCGTAGCGCTTCCGCTACCTCGCTACATAGCACGTCAAGTTCAAGACCAGAGATGCGGATTGAAATGCATTCGAAATCGTTTTGAAAGAAATATTGAGTAATATTTATGAGAGGAGTGTTAGGGACCTGACCCTGGTTGGTGAATATTTGAACACCGCAGTCACTCGGTCGGCGGACCTGGCTCTTGGGTGCACCTGATCCGGTAGGCCTGTTGGTGGACCAGAGAGCTCGCCTCGCTTCGAGGTACTTACCGACGGGCTTATCGAAGGTGCGGAGTTGTCCGGCGGGGTTCAACTTCTCTTGCCGAATAGCTGACCTTACAAAGGGAACTCCGCGCTGCAAGATGCGCCTACTCAGCGGGGATCCGTGAGGCAAAGCGAGCCTCGTGGAGAAGGTGGGTTACAGATGTGGGTAACGCCGACCCATGGAAGTGACAGGATGCGTCAAGGGTGGGGGAAAGAGTGCTGTTACCCTTCTCTCCGGGATTTTTATCGGAGAGAGGATGACTACTGACCTCTCTTCTACCCTTGACGGGTTCTTAGGCAAACTCGTTCCCCTGGGGCGGATGGATGGAGACACGGACCATCATAGGTTAATCCGAATACTGGCTCGTCTCCCGACCAGTTCAATGGTTTTAAAGGAGCGTGTGCCACCACGAATAACGGTGGCAGAGCTTGAGCATGTTTTTAGAAATATTGGTCCTACAAAGGCTCCCGGGGTGGACAGGATTACAGGAGTGATTGCGAAGAATGTATGAAAATATGCGAGAAATGAAGTACTGTTTGTAATGAACGAGTGTATTAGATTGGGGCATTTCCCCACTGTATGGAAGAAAGGCGCACTCTGTGTCATACCTAAGGGGAACAATAAACTAAGGTCAGATCCGGGTGCGTATCGCCCAATCACGCTCCTTCCCGTTTTCGGCAAGGTGCTTGAAACGGTGATACGCAATAGGCTTGAGAGCAATCTCTCGCCTGCCTGCGACCGGCAGTTTGGGTTCGTCAGGGTTTTGTCCACGGAGTGTGCAATGATATATGTACAGGCATGGAAGAGAAACTGTAGGGAGAAACATGCCTTGGGAATATTCCTGGACATCTCTGGAGCTTTTGATAATGCCTGGTGGGAGATGATCCTCGATAAGCTGAAAGTGCGGAGTTGCCCGAAATATCTCTTTGACATGGTCAAGAGCTACCTCAGTGGCCACATTGCCACGATGCGGGGCTGTCAAGCACCAGACACAACAATATGGGTTGTCCACAGAGTTCCTTTTCAATGACATTCTCATGCTCCCTTTACCCGAGGGGTGTAATATTGTGGCCCACGCAGAAGACGCCGTGTTACTCGTGTCAGGTCGGAGCCGTAAAATGATAGAAGAAAGGGGCACAAGGTCGATTAAGTTAATTGTGGAATGGTGTGCTAGAAACAAGTTGGCTCTGGCGCCTGACAAAACAGTGGCCTTGCGAAAGGCGCACTCATGAAAGGCGGTTTGAGCCATGGAAGGAACCCGGTTATTAAGGTGGGAAGTAGGAGCATTAAATTCGAGAGACAAGTTAAATGGCTAGGCGTAATTTTTGACACATCGGATTCCTTTCTCGCTCATGTTAAGGCCACTTCCGATCGAGCGAGGGACTTTTTTGCCTCGATGACGAGACTGAGTATGGCTGATTGGGGGATCCGGTCACCAGCCATGCACTTAGTATACATAGGCTGAGGACTGGAGTGGTATCCGCGGCTATGAACAGGGGTTAGAAAGTACCCCTTCTGGCGCTCACTGGGGCGTACCGGACTGTGTCTGGTGCTGCCCTTCCGGTGCTGGCGGGGGTGCTCCCTGCTGATTTGGAGCGTCCGTCGAAGTCTCAGACGGGGTCAGGAGGTTGACTATTTTGGTAGAATCTTCAGGCCCTCGGATGCGGTGCAACACCAGGAGTTGGGTCGGCGTTTGAGAGAAATTTCGATTGAAAAATGGCAAGAAAGATGGGACACGGCTACCACTGGGAGATGGACTTATTCCTTCTTCCCGAGAGTGGCCGTAAAGGGTAAGGGCAGGGAATATGTTCCGTCGCTAGATCACCATACTACTCAGCTGCTATCGGGTCACGAGGAGTTCAGGTCGAAGTTGTTTGATCTAGGACTCGCTGCTGACCCTTGGTGTACTGTGGTCGGGTGGCTCAGACGGCGGAACATATCCTCTGGGATTGTACTATTATGAATGATGCGAAAGTAGATATGCTTGAAGGTTTGACTGAGTTTCGGATGAATGAAGGAGGGCGACCATGTGACGACGTCCTCGTAAAGAATGCGAGGAACTTTGGATGCTTCAGACAGTTTACTCGTGTGTGGGTGATTCGCTGGGAAATTCTGAGGGGATCTAGTTAATATTATGTTCTGTTCATGTTGCGTTAGTGTGTTGCTCTTGCGCTGAGTGATTATTTGCCGGTCTTGTGCCTTCCTAGTCGGATATCACATTGTGTTTTCTTTTTGTAATGTCTTTCTTTTTCTTTTCCCAACTACGGGGTTGTCAGTCTGACTTGAGCCATCCACTGCCACCTCCTGTGGGATTCGCCTTCTTTTAAATATGTATCAATGTTTTCTTCCTTATACACTGTTTTTTTGCTTTGCTTGCTTTTGCTTTTATTTTATTTATTTTCGTATTATTATTGTTATATATATATATATATATATATATATACATTTTATATATATATATATATATATAAAATGTATCTATTTACGATGAAATATATGCTATATGTATATTAATTAAGTTTATTGCAAATAAAGACGTATCTATAGGTTGGGACAGTGAATGGCTTTGATCGAGCGGCCGTGCCGCTTTGCAACGGTTTATACGACCGGTGTGGAGCGGCACGGTCCTGCTTGTTAGTAGAAAAAAAATGTCAACCTGGAGACGATTGAGTAGGACCGATATGGAAGCTTTTGCTCTTAGTACGGTCCTGGGTAAGCGGTGGGTACTATTCACTGTTCAGCTGTTTTTCATCCTGTAATACATTGTACAAAAGTGGGATCCGAGACATGGTACCCCACTCTATAATACTAATTATAATAAAAATACTAATTATAATATAATACTAATTATAATAATACTAATTATAATAAAAAATAGTTTAGTAAAATAAATATTACAGCTAGTCCATAATACACACGAATAATAAGCGATATCGTTTTTTTAAATATTTTTTAGTTGTCTTTTGTAAATCATTACAATCATTATTGTAGTTTTTATCGAATATTATAAAAGCGAATAATATAAAATGCATTTGCCTTAATTATTCACATTTTAACAAAAATACTGCAATGCAAAACATAAAACTTTATAAAATATCCTGAACAATGAAAGTTATTATTAAATAATAAGAGCCTTTAATAATAAATCGAAGCCATTGTGCTACATTCCCATTTCTTTCTATATAGGTCAATAAAAATAAAAGAAAGTCAAACATTCCACTTTTGACATAGATCTTCTAACAAAAGCAATTCATATTTTTTTGCTTATCTTGCTAAAAAAAATGTGTTTTGAGACAGGCAAAGCTTGCTTGTAATTATGTTATTAGTGGATTTGGCATTAACAATGTAAAGATTATTAATTATTTAATTAATTGTATTCCCAAGAATACTTATTAATTAATTATTTGTATCTTTACCGACATATTGTCAGCTTATAAACATTTATAAATTAGTTGTAACTCGATTTATTGAAAAAGACTAAGGAGAAATAATTTTTTCCGTATACTTAAAAAAATAATTTGCATAAGAAGATGAATGTAAAATGGCACAATTTTATTAATTTAAGGATGTTATCATAATATTTTTATATCAGGCTTCAAAGAGCAGTCTCAAGGGATGTGGAAATACAATATTCTTTTTTTTTAATTTTCCTGTAGTCATCCAGTTCATCCCCGTTCCATAGTTTATTTTAAATTTGAGCTTTGAAGTCGTACAACTACTCGAAGGCTACGTCTGAAGTTGCGCAATCACGATCTGCCATGGTGGAGGAAGGGAGATTATATTTGATGTACCAAAGGGTTGTGAATTCGAAAAGCTTTCTTTATAAATTTATTCTATGTTTATGGACTTGCAAACCAAGGAATATTTTACTTTAGAATACAGAAATGAAATATTATATAATTGAATTAAAATTATGCACCAGTGACACAGCATTAATGAACCGTGCAATAGGATCCGGAACCTTTTATATATTTATAAAATAAGCACTGGTAGATGTTTAACTTTATTTGGAAATAGTAACAGCACTTAATTTAACAGAACTCTTTGAGTTGTTCGTGTCCAAAATTGTCGCTTGAAAATATTGCTCCATTTTGTGTCGCTCGCTGATGGCAGATTTTAACTTGGAAATCTCGCGCACGGTGTCGACAGGTTAGTAAAGCTACCGCCCTGCGCCCCTTACCAATGTCTAGTATCTTCGGGTTGCTCCACGCTTCTATAGATTATTTGGGGGTTTCTTGAACCTCCCAGAAACTTTATTTTCTTCTTTTTCCCATCGTAATAATATTAAGATATTAGTTACCATCTCGAAAATATGGAAAGAAAAACACGTTTCGCCTTATCAGAGATTGATAATGCCCTTATAAGGCGAAATGCGATCTTCAAAAAAAGCAAAATGATTTTGTGGTGACATTATCAATCTATATAAATAAAAATGTAAATGTTCGTTTGTACAAAAACTCTGATCTCTGAAAGTTCTTCACCGATTGCTTTGAAATTTTGGCACAATGTTGCATTTAAATACAAAAATGTCTATACACCTGCTTTGTTTCTATACACCTACTATTTATTTATATAATTTAAAATGTAAATATTCGATTGTCCAAAATCTTAAATCTTCTAAAGTTCTTCAACTATTGCTTTGAAATTTTGACAAAACATAACTTTACATTCGATTTCGCACAAATTATGTGAAAAAAAGCGCCGGTACCTACATTTGTATTTGTATGAGACAAAATATTTATAATAAGACTAAAAATTAAGCTCTTTTTTAAAAACGTACGTAGCAACACACACTGTCTATACCTATAAAACTCAACTGTCTGTTATTTGTACAAATCTACATCGTTTGTTCGATTCAACTCAAATTTTGTATACTTAATTATTTCTTAGGATCCGGCAGATAACACAGGGGACACTTCTTCCCTTACCCTTTACGCTTCTCTCACCCCTGATATATTTTCTGTACAAACCTGAACCGCTTGACCGATCTGACCCAATTTTTGCATACTAATGATTAAGGACCCGGCGGGTACCTATCAAAGGCGACATTTCTATCCTTCTTCTTTATCCCACCCCCTCTCCTGATATATTTTCATTTTCTATATAAATCTACACTATTCTATACAAATCTACACCCTTTGATCGATCAGACCAAAATTTTGCATACTTATTCTTTAGGATCCGGCGGGTAACAAAGCTGATACCCCATCCCCTCACCTGATATATTTTCTGTACTAATCTACATCGTTTATTTATCCGTTTATTCTTTAAGACCCGCCGGGCAATACAGGCGACATTTCCTCCCTCCCCTTTACCCCTTCCTCTCCCCTAATATATTTTCAATACAAATCTATTCTGTTCTACTGAATTATGCATAGATATTCTTAAGGACGTGGTGGTAAACATAGGCCACATTTCTCCCCCTGAACATCCTATCTAACCGAGCCTAGATTACATGGAGACATGAATTTTTACAGGCTTTGCATAACAATGGAACCTTTGCTCTCCTCACAATAATATTTTTAACTTAATTCTCAACCCGTGCAACGCCGGGTATGAACAGATATATTGAAAGATATGAACATGTTTCTGAGCCAGAGAACAAATTAAAAATCGAAGTTAGACAGTCAAAATATATTTTTTTTATGGGAAATGAATAATAATTAAGTACCTTCTAATGAAAACATTTAAAATATAACTATTTGTAAAAAGGACCTGGTTACATAAAATATTCAATTTACTATGAGCACTTTCTTATTTCCAAAATTACTAATTTATTAAACTGTAATTCTGTATAATTTGTATGTAAAATTTGTAAACCCTTATTAATATCAAAAGAATTCATTCATTATTCATTTAAAACTTCCACAAAAAATAACACATAACATAAAACAAAAACAAGAGAATCAGGACTAATTTGTAACGGATTAAAATTATACAACGACCTAATAAAACAGACCTAACAATTTCAAAATAGAAGTGACATAAATTTTAAAACTCAGTCAGATATAACAAATGACTTTGTATCATTATTATTATATCGTACTTTTATGTAAAATGTTATCCGTAGACCTTTCAGGTTTCTATCATATTAAAAAAAACAACGATTGTTGAGGCTTTGAAAATGACGATTTTCCAGTGTCTTTCAGATTTTACCAATAAGGAATACGTTTACGATATCGTGTATTTTTAGTACTAATGTAAATATATGGTTAAGTGAGTTTATTTAGAAGCGAACAATGTTCTCTGACATAGGGCATGAAATATATACATACATGGTGTTTTAACTTTGAATGGATTGGTGAAAAAAAATGCGTGGCATATTTATTTTGTTTTAAGAGAAGATAAATAAAGAAGATTAATTAACGTGACTGAAGACAAATAAAGGTTTTACTTTGAGAGAGATTCGTGAAAATATACAAAACTTGTCATTTAAGCACGATGAACACCAAATACCGACGTATACCAACGTCTCGTTTATTTTTTGTTTTTATTTTCGTCTATTAAGTGTTGGGATAAAGATCTGACATCCCAGTATTACTATTTTCAGAATAGCGCAAATTTAGTTTGAAGGTGTACACAGTCATACCCCTGCAGATTTCGAGATATGATCTGATCGCTATTGGAGTGTATGTTCTTTGCTTGCTTGTAAGCCACAGGGCGTGTCATTCTTCAGCTCGCTGGACCAATGGCATTTCAAGAACGGTACTGACTCGGAAGTGAAGCGTAGTTATTACTGGAGGCTGCGAAATCCACCAATGCAATGGGTAGAAATAATGTAAATAAAATAGTACATTTCAATATTCATTGAATATTATTAAACAAATTGCGATTAATAATCGAGAGTGTATATATTACAATTAATAATAATAATAATAAATACACCCCGAAATGGAAGTTCAATAATAAACCTAGATAGACGAATATTCTTAAAACATCGAATTTAGAATCACACATCCTTTTAACAATTCAGGTAGGTACTTTAAATATGTATTTTTTATGTTGTTTACTCTTTTCTTATTTATGAAGAAAGGTAATATAATTCTTACTAAATATAATTTGGTTACATCGGTTAAGCTCTTTATTATAAATCGTTCAATCGAAAAAGCACGCTTTTGTACTGAAATTTTGCAATAATGAATATTTTCAAATATACAAAGGTCGCGCGATCCTGAATTTATTACTGTCCATACAGATCCCATCGGAGATTTGAATTATTTCCGTCGCTAATCCACGGTTGGTTCGGGTAGTTCATGATTTATTGAAAGTATATACTATGCGGATTTATAATACACTCTACGGTACAGTACATACTTTGTAAGTACACGTACGTATAGAAAACCATAACCAACTATTTAGTACATGTTCCCATTACATTAATATTTTGAAATATATATAATATGTATGTTTATGCATGAGCAGGTCTAAGACACTTGTAGTTGGGATAGTGCGCAGTCTCAATTAATAGTGTAGCATGTACACACTATTCTGCTTGTGTCTCTAATAAACTAAAATAAATAAATAAACACCGAAAATATTTATATAAAATGAGTTTTTCTGTGTTTTGAATAAACGAAGAGGGATTGAGAATCTGAGCAGATGTATTCTACCTTTTAGAGCACCCTTATCCTAGCGACGCAATATAAAATTGATTGAACAATAATCTCCGTTCTATGCAGAATTGTTTCTGATTCAATAACAAAAGGAAGTTTGAAACACATGAAACAGACCATAATAACATTATTGAAAATTGTAAACCCGATTTAGTATTACAAATCTCAACAATTCTTTTCAGTAACTTTCTAACATAAATATTTAAAAAGTTATTTCTTGTTTAAGCGTTATAAAAGATGCAGTACATTGACTGATTATGTTATCAAATCATAAGCAATGTTTTTCGAGAAGAAGGAAATGAAGACATCGAACAAAACATGAATGTTATAATTTGGATTGTACTTTATCGCTACACGCGCACTCTTATCGACAGGCTTATAAAAAATTGTATTTAATTATCGATTTATGCAAATATCATACTTGTAATATCCCTATATTAAAGATGGACTGCATGTATAGGAATCAATGCATCAAGGATCAAACATTCACACCTAGTTAGTATTATAAAAGGCATCAGATACAATTGTATCACAATTGTTGTGTGAAAGACATATGATGTACGAATGTAGGTGCATAAGCATTTTCTCAGATGTATTTTGATTATTATTTGATTATATGCAGTGTTTATTATTGGCGAACAATAAAAAGGATTCGCCAAAGACTACTCCACTTGGTTCCTCATTAAGAATTGATAATGAATAGTTTGGAGATTTTTAAAATTCTAAAGAACATACATTCTGAGAAAACGCTTATGAATAACATTAGTTCTAGAACACACATCCATTCCTAAATTTGTTTCTCCAAGACCAAAAAAATATTCCAATAAATTGAAAAAAAAATTTCATTTATTTTAGTTATTAATTATCCCTGAATGAACAAATTGAGAATTGCGCTCCTGTTTTTGTTCAGAGGTCATTTTTGTATAAATGTATATTGTATATATAAATTCACGTTAGGTGTAATGCTTCTATATCTTTACGTTATATTTCATTTGCTTTTTTCGGTCTCCTCCTTTTCTTTTTTGTTGTTCCTTCCAGCTTAATCATCTTCCTTCCGCTAGGAGCCAAGAGGATGATAGTTCATGGTATTATTATCTGATTTTTTTATATGTATGAGTAGGGGTTCTATGCCGAATGAGTTCCTTATGTTGCAAATTTGATGGCTATATATTAGGGTGGGCCTCGACACGATTCGAAAATAGTCAGTTTTGTCTTGCACTTATATTAATAAATTAAATTAAATAAGAGAGACTGTGTCTCTCTAAACTATGGTGATGATAAATATAGCTTTAAATTTGATTTAGAGTATATTAAAATAGTCACCACAAAGTAACTGCCGTATCAATCAATAATATTTATGGGGGTTATTAAGTGAAATATACGATGTATGCAAGAAAGGTGGCTTTATGATGAATGTTACATAGTCAAAAGTGATTATTTGAGGAGGAGAATGTTAGAACATCAAATGTTGAACATTAATAAATATTGGTAAGTGATAAATGTTTGAAACGAATGTGTTTAGAATAGGAATGTGCTTAATCGGAAGTGTTTAATTGAAATAGAAATAATGACGAAGTTTTTGAAAGATAGGTGTTTAAACGATGAGCTTGCTAAACTGCTGATATGATGTTTCCCTAGTCAACTATTTGGTCAATAGTTTGAGCCTCGTTCCAGGAGTTAAAATAAGCTCTCAGCTTACTTCTCTCAGTTTTTTGTATGATTGATAAAAATATTTATTTATGCAACATTTTTAAAAAAATGCAGTTATTTAAAGTATAAAGTTGTCAGCCGGTACATAATGGAGTTCTACATATAATATATAACACTTGAGAAATAAATTAACATCTGCATCTGAGTGCCAATATATTTTATATCAACATTTATTCACAGAGAATTATTTTCCTTGGTTCTTACGACTCTTGTAGGTACTTATATTAATTATTACAGAGATTACCAGTAATAAAATGCCAAAGTTTCTTAGATTAGCTCTGGCTCTCAATTTTTGCTTAACAAAATGTGACTTTTTGTCCGGTCGCCTATTGATTAATTTTACTGGAAGCTATAACATTTCTTATGATATTTCATCTTAAGATTATTTCAGTGCGAACTCTAAATCGGAATACATTTCAACATTCACAGGATGTTTCACTTCTTTGTTTGAATCCTTTTCCATACTTTTAAAGGGGATAAAGTTGAGTTTTACGGTAACGGTATTTTACAAATACAGCTTACGAATGAGACGTACAAGATGTTCTGGGATCTGGGACTATCTATCGAAGTAAATCCCACATGCATTTCCATTTCACACAATCAAATACTTTCTTGTAGTCGATGAAGCGCAACACGACCAGCGATGGAACTCTCTGCTCTACTCCACATGCTAGCGGAACGTAATTATTTGCTCTTGAGTTCCTTTGGAAAGGAAAACTAATGTAATGAGAAGAAAAATTATGTGTATGTATAAATGTAGATCAGTGAAGAAAATTAGAAAACCATTTGAGGATTTCATGTATGAAAGCGGTTAAAAAATGATAAAGTTAAATAAATACGTGTTGATCTCGTGCACACAGATATTTTCCGCATAAAAATATATTATTTACAACAAAGCGTGTGGACTTTTCATTAACTTCTCGTATCATGTCGATAGATCTCAGGGAAAGTTACCACCTGAAACTCATTGGCCCGCTCTATAATATATAGAAATCAGGAAGAGTAAAGGTACAGATACACATGCTTATTAGTGGCATGCTCATAAATCAACCGGCGGTTGTATGGCTAGTGGCATGCTCGTTACTAGCAATGTGCGTACACACATGCCACTAATAAGCAAGGCCTAGAGAAGGTCGATACTGCGCATGCTCACGTGCCACTAAATAAGCATGTGTATCTGTAGCTTAATGCTGCATACTTAATATGCGCAAGAATCTCAGATAAGCGTCAGGGAGGTAAGTACCTACTATAAAATCAACAGCGGAAACAGATAAGTTTTTATTAAATTTTTAAAAAGTACCATCCTGACGCCAACATGCGCACACATGTGCATATACAAACACCTTCAGTCATATATAGTGTTATTTAATTTTATAACTTACAAAAAATTAACATATATAAATAGAATAATAAAATATAATTTATAAAAATGAACTTAATTTTCACCACTTTATATTGAAAACTGAATCTTGTCTATTTTTACTCAGAAACCAGATTTTACCCAGAAAAAGTTTTAGGTGCTAGGAAAGTATAATGTCGTTGTCCATGGCTAGTTCTTGTTCCAGGTGTCAGAATTTGATGTCTTGTGGAAATTCTTGTTGCGTCAGTCAGTTATCCCAGTGGATCAAAGAATTTTGGATGTTCCGCCTCATCCAATTTGTCTATAAATTGTAATCGACTGAGTTAGAGCTAAATGTACAGCTTTTATTTGCTTATTATCTAATATATTACGAAGATTTTTAAATAAGTATATCATTTTGCGTATTTTCGTCGCTAAATAACTTATGTGTATTTTCCAATCTATCTTATCTGATAAAAGAACATAATTGATTGAACTTTTTTGGCTCATAATTTAGATAAGAGTCTAACTGTAGTTATGGACTAGTTCTGTCACATAACGGTATAATAAAAATTATTTTGTAAAAATCATGGAATTGGATACCTAGATAAAGAACAAATGTAAACAAACATATTAATATCACATATGTAAAGAATAGTTTTTGGACATGTTCTCTTCTTCTTTTTGAGTTTTAGCTACGATACGAGTAACCTTTCCAATTATGATGAAAAAGTGTTACATTTCACCTAACATGAAAATGTTTCATATTAAGTTCAGAAAACTCCACATAGGACGAGTTTGGCGGATATCTGAGCGGTCTCTTGTTTAAAACTGCTGTTTGATCTTTGATCAAATGGTCCAAAATTATTCTTGCCGCTCCTCCCCATGCAATCTGTCAGTAGATATTATACTCTCCCCAAGTGCGAAGTGCATAGAACTAAGCCACGCTTTTCCGTACTAATGTAAATTACTCAAAATTTGTGAGAATTGAAAGAACAGAATTTACTTATTTTGTTTTGAGTTAAAACTCAATATATTTTTTAATTTATATCCAGTTTACCAAGACATCGAAAGTTGATTACAAGAGATGAAGTAGAAATAGTCGTATAAATAATGTTGGCTATGACGGTAAAACAAACAATTTTGAATTCGTGAAACTTATATGAAACTAATGAACAAGAAACATTGTCAAAGCTCTACACTATACATATGTACGTATGTATACACTTTACTTAATACGGGGATTAAACCCTTATTAAAACAAAGCTTCAATGTTTATATGTCGTAACAAAATAAAGTCGTAACTACCCAAAATCAGTTTGATTAGTTGAATTGTAAGATCCTACGTGTTTTCAATGTCATTTTATGGAATGTTAGCGTGGACGCTTACCGAAGAATGGATAAAGTATCTTGGAGCATTCGAGGTGTGAATCTGCAGAAGAATACTTAAAATCAACTGGATGGACAGAGTTATGAATAAAGATGATATGAAAGTTAAGGGTTAGGGTTAGTTAAGTTCGAGTTATCAAGAACTTCAGTAATAATTTTTTTTTAAATAATTTTTCAAATAATTTGGTAAAAAAAGGAATAAAAGACATTTCATTCGAATTTTTTGACAGTTATACAGCAACCTGATGATGGAATGGTAATTTCTGAAACATGTTGGTGAAAAAAAAAACTCACATAAAAGTAGATATATACAAATAAAATAATCAATATTTTTTAATAATAATTGAAAATGAGAGAAATTTTTTTTAGTGATTCATTTGAGAAGGGAGTGAATAGTTTGATGCTAGTGTGAATCGTATGTGAGAATTGATTTGTTCTTGGAGGGTGGATGAACCAAGTGATGCAGAGGAGGGGATCTCCAATTATGACAGCGAAACGATTACTAAACATCCCCTCCCCCAAGATCCCCCACCACCCCGACACTCAGCCGGAGGCCTAGCGATGGGACTTTGAGCTTTTATTATGATGAGGATGTGTAGTGGTGCGCAAAGTGTGGTCCGCGAGGTTTACTAAATAAAAAAATAACATTGCATTATTCTGTCACAAGACGTGGCTGCGGGAGGCAAAAAAAAGCAAAAGTGGAGGCAAATAAAATAATATAAATATTGATATAGTACCCAAAATTACTGGACACAAATTTAATTGGAGCGCTATGTCGTAAAAAAATAGTAACTGAATTTCTCAAGAATATTTCATACAATTATCCAATTTCTTAGTTGGCACCAATTATCTCTAGTCACTCGTCCGAAGAACACCATTTATTACGCTTTTTCTGTTGCATCGATCACTTTCCCGAATATTCTGTTCAATTTCAATGTTTAAATGTCAAACAAGTTAGTTGCTAATTTCGCTAGCCAGCCACGACCGTAGTCTCGTTTGAAACTGCGGGCTGTTGAAAATTTGTAAAAAATCAGTGGAAGGAAAAGGAAGAAAGAGCGCTACATACAACAATCGCCTCATCCACATTCATATATTTTCGCATGCAAGCCTTATGATTGTTGAGGCTCCTAGCTGGCCCTTCTTCCAATATCTGTTTTATCTGATCATATCACATATTTTGTGGTCGTCCTCTTTTTCTAGCGCCGCCAATACTTACGCCACATATCTTTCTTAACATTTTTTCCTTATTCATTCATTCAATATGCCCAAACTATCTTTTTTTAAATTCTATTTACTATTGTAAGATCAGCTATATATTATTTCATAATTTGTTATTATTATTTAATCTTACATAAATGAATTTGCCACAAGCATGGCTGAGTAATTTTCTCATTCCTCTCTCATAAACATCAACGTTGGTACCAAGATTCCATTATGTATTTGCCTCGGTGAACATGTTTCTATTAGAAATTATTGTATTCATAACACCGTCAACTTTAGTCCCTGCAGTCATCCTCCTCTCGGTGTCTTTCTCATGAAGCTTACCAAATATACAAAACTCTCCACTTGTTCTAAACATTTTTTTTAAACGCTTCGGCAGGCCAAGAGGTCCAATTACTGAAATTGTTTTAAAACCCAAGTTTATATAAATCACATTTATTGTTACTTCTCCGGGAATCGGACTCGGAACCCTCGTTGTGAGAAGCCAATCGTTTCCAATGTTACACGAGGGCCGCCATAACTTATTACCCTTATTAATTATTTTTCTTTAAGCCGAGAACAGAGAAGAGGGATCCACCACACTCACAGGGCCATTCTACGAGCAATAGCTCTCATATCAGCCCTGCACTTTTGTCACCAAAGTTCTGCATTTTTTTAATGCTAATGTGGCCGTTCTCACCACCCCGCTGACACACTGAGGCAAAACAAAACCTCTTCTTGCTTCCAAGGCGCAGGGACAAATGACAATTGGAACATACTTATTATTCATTAAGTGGAAATAATAAATTACATACATACATACATAAGGCTTTATAAATATAGCATCACTATATTTATAAAACCATTAATTACTATAATAACTTACCTATCGAGATACGATGCACCAGTAACCTCTCAGAGCAAATAAAAAAAAATCAAAATTATCCTAAAATCAAACTTAAATTCATAAGTCATTTAAACCTTAAGCTTTTTTCAAAATAACTCTTATACTTTCATTATCAATTTACCTTTTTACTGTATTAATAAATAACTGGTATACACTATGTACCTATATATTATAACAAGGAATAAGAACTGTGGCTGCCTCATCAGACTCAAGAGCTTCTCTTCACTGATGAGGTCTACATGACTACCAAGTATTTAAAAAAAAATGTTTAATCTGATAAGTTATATAAAAGAACTATATTTGTACCATAAATTAAATAAATAAAATTAAAAAAATATACAGAAAATGCATCAGTTAAAACGTTAAAAAAAAATTTAACCAAAAAAGAAATCTATTTAATTCTTAAGACCAGTGCCACATTAAGAAAGCCATCCTGCTTTGCCACTGTGGCTTGTGCCGACTGCCGGTCCACAGTTTTAGAAGCTTGTGTAGTTGCATGTTTATATTATTTCTTCTGGGAAACAATCGCTCAAGTGTGTTTTTTGAAACGTTGCAGCACACAACACAAATTACTCGGCGAGCCTTTGTAAGAAAATGATTGTACGGCAGGCTAAGAAGCGAAATGCATTGAGTTAAGGCAGGATGAAATCAAAATACCATATAAAATCATGAAACTATTATATATATATATAGTGTTGAGTTAGTCTAGTGCCTATTGATAAATGGTCGAATGTTCAGGCCTCGTTCAAAGAGATCATAAAGTGGGCCCTTTTTTCATAACACAAGCGTTTCTTTTAGTTTGAAAATAGTAAGTGCTAGGTATAACCCGTCAAAATGACGTACTTGTTTATATATATATATATATATATATATATATATATATATATCTATAATATATTATATGATTTTAGCCGCCCATTTAGGCTGTGACAATAGCGCTTCAATCTAGAGTAGCGTAGTATCTTGATAACATAATTAGTGACGGACATTAATAAACATGTTCAAGCAATAAAAGGTATAAGAAATGAAAGTATCAGGTATAAGCATTAATATATGAGTATAAAAATTAAAAATATAAATTACTGAGCAATAATGTGTATAAAAAGTATATGTTATTCACCATTACATGTATATATTAACAGTTAAAGTTAGTAATGAAGTACTATTGTCTCTTGTGCAAACTTTATTTTCATTAGATTGTCATTGAAAACGTCAACCATATGTAATCAAATTCATTACCAGTCTCTAATATTCTGCTAATTACAGCATTTGACTGATAATTAGTACTGGAGTTGTGGCAATGAAACTGACAATTTGTCGAGTTCTATTTGAGTATGGGATATTATTATTACACGCTACACGGACAGGGCTGTCCAACATATTATTTACAGTTTTGTAAAGAAGAACTATATCACAAATTTTTCTTCAATCATATAAGGTGAGTAATTTCAGTCTCTTCAATATTCTACCTTTTTTATTGATATGCTTATCTTGTAGTTAATATATTTGAGAAATTTGCGTTGGACACGCTCAATACTGTCTGTATGCCCATTGTAATATTATGGAGACCAAACTGATGAGCAATATTCTAATTGGCTCCAGACAAGAGATGTGTATAAAATTTTAATGCTTTCAATTGTTTGAAATGAGCGTGATGTCCTTAAAACAAATCCCAGAAATTTTAGAGACTTATAAGTTATCACATTTATAGGGTTAATAAATGTAAGTTTGAGTCGAATAATACACCTAAGTCACGAATACAGGCAACATTTTCTAGTTTGATGTTACATAGAGAGTATTCATAATGTACTTTTGTTTTAAATCTAGTAAATGATATAATTTTGCATTTATTTAAATTTAAGTAAAGGTTATTAATTTCACACCATACGACAAGACAAGAGAATAGATTTTTCTGTAATATGTTGCAGTCATAAATGAAAGTTACCGATTTAAAGATTTTTAGATTATCTGCAAATAGCAAAAATATTGTGTTACTCCTTAATAAGATTAACACGCATGTGATAAATATTGATAAAAGTTTAACAGTACTATGATTGTGGTGTAGTGTTGTGAGCGTAGTTGTGTAGTGTTGGTCCTGACAAAGAGACTGGTAGTGGTTTATACTAATTTAACTAACATTCTGTTATAATGGAATGCCGTGTTTACGCCGTAACATGACGTGTTTGGCCATGTATCGCAAATCAGATGCGATGAATACAAATTCCAAGCGGGGTTACTTCTGTCCCATCGTTAGCAGTCGACACGAATTTTGAGACTCTTTTCAAGTCTAAATCGTCAGTCAATGTATCTATGAAAAACCGACACAATTCTTACCCCATCCTCATTTGTAAGTTCTCGGACTATAAAACGACGATCCTACGTGACTATTACAAACAACATCCTTATTTGTATATTTTGAGAACACAATTACTATATTTTGTCCACAGAAGAATAATTATTAATTAAGATAAAAATCACAGCGACGAAGCTATGGGAAATATGTACGACTTTGTAGGGTGGCCCAGGTATCACTACCAGCTCCAAAATCCACGTATTCTTTATCATGGGAAGGACTGTACATGTCTCTAGCACAGTTCATTCGAATACATAAAATAAATTGATTTAGAATATATGTACAACTTTTAAAAATTTGATAATGTGTGGATGTTCTTACGGTGGTATTTGAAAACGTTGCATTGTGTAAAGTAATCACTTATGCCAGCACGTATAAGCCATAAGCTCTGGGCCATCCTACGAAGACTTCCATACATGTTTCTCATATAAATAACTTCGCTCCTGCAAGACTTAATATATTTTCATTGTTGTTTCGGAATGTTCAGGGACGCAGTTTGCTGTTAACAAATGCGCGGCCATTTTCAAAGCGGTTGTACCGCCCCTTCATTCGTGAGATGCTCATAGCATCATCCACGAAAGCCTATAGGATCTTACGAATGATCTCCACTTGGATATCGTCAAGGTTTTTACAAAATTTAACGTAATATCACGTAGTTCCGTCATATCATATCCGGCGGGCACTAGCTACACTTCTTCACTCAGAGGCTAACTGCCAGCGACTGAAGCTTTCTGCGGGCGGGAAAAAATTCACGCGTGCGCATGAATGTCCCCTGCATGTCTTCCTCCTCCCGTGCTCCATTTATTTGAGCGAAGATATCAAGGTTCGATATTATTTTAATACAATGGTATAGAAAACTACCTTTCCGTTTATCACCGCCTCAAAATTACAAATCGATGTGTTCAATTTTTTGCATCTCATATTCCAGTCCTTATTCGGTTCTTTGTATGTGCATACAGTGTTTTAATATGATACGCATTTAATCAACTTCATCAAACAAGGCAAATGACATTGTTTTTTAAATTCTTCTTCTGTTCGTGTCCATACATTTTTGGATACAGCATCTCTTAAAGAGTGAAGCTTTTCTTCGTATCTGTAGTATAGCAATGTGAAAGATGCCATATAGGTGTGACTTTTGCTTTAGCATTCATGGGTATTCGTACAGTTAGTTAAGGTTCTCAGCCCACTGAGATGTGCTTAATATGCCTTTAATCTTACTCTCATATCAATATAGTTTCTGTCGTTGATTTGATCTTCAGAGTTTTGATTTTGATCAATAAAGTGCGATTAAAAGCAAGATAAAAAATTAAGTTGGTTAACGATTGAATTCAAATTTTACACATTATATTAATTAGAAAAGGTGTTAGTACCTACATGAGATATTCGGATATGTATATGTATCGGAAATGGCTTGAAAATCGGCCAAGGATAATGACTACATTACACGCTGTAATAAAACAACATCGCAAAGTCTTCTTCTTCTTCCGATGGTCGTATAACTCTTTTAGATCTCCAGCCTCCTGAATTATAACTTTCTATTTTTTCCGATCCATTAACTTCTACTTTCACCCTCCTTCTCCCCTAATTCAGATCCATGAAGCGCTGTTTGAGTCTTCTTAATGGTCTTTTCCCAGTTAGTTCAGTCTCGTGTACTATTTTAATCGTTCCATTGCCGATTGGCCGACATACATCTCCTTTCCAAGAAATTTATTTAGATCTGTTTTATTGAATGTTTTTTTTATATTATTGTCATACTGAATAATGCGCTCGCTCAGATTGCGTAGACTCAATGAAAACAGGCGCGTGAGTCTACGAAGTCTTTCGGAGCAGAGAAGCATAAATTCGAATTGAATATGTAATGACTACGATTAATCAATAGGGTGTGGATATTTTCTCATATGTTATGCTTGTCATCTTTGATGAAGCAGAACCTTGTTTATTTTGAATTACAGTCAAATCGAATCCCCTTTCCCATTACTACAATATTTCCGTATTTTAACTTTTTTTATTTCAATCGTATTGGTGCATTTATTTTATTCAACCAATGATTCTTTCTGCATTCGATCGGTGTATTTGAATCTAGGGTTTGATATGAAATAAAATTACCATAAATTGATATTCCGTACAAACTAACGTCTATATTTGTATCAATATTGGCTTCCGATATTTGATTGCCTACAAATGGAATTGAACTTTCAGCGGTTCCGCGTGAAACTAAAGGCAATGAAAACCAATGCAATATGTGACGCGATGATATTGATGTATTAGGGAATAATGTGAGACTGTCATACCTCAAGGGGATCTGTAATATTGACTTACATTAAAATTAAATGATGTCATGACAGACAGGCATCCCAACGGCATTCAAGAATGTAAAAGGACCAGACTAGGTTTCCATAATAATTTGCGTAAAAGATTGTATATTTATGAATTGTAGATACATATTTGATTTTGATCCATCTGTTTAACTATTGTTTATAAATCGTTAGTGTGTTTCAATAACCACTTTAAGTAAATATTATACATTACTTTAGAGATAAATTTATTTTTGAAGTTCTTAAGGTGAAGTTTTAAGATGCAACGACATGCATGCACATCATGTGACGAAATTGTACACACCATTAAATCATGACTCACCAGGCAAAAGCTAAAATGGTGATTTTCTGGATGATGATTTAACATTATTATATTTTACGTATATTTTTCTTGCACCTAATAATATAAAGATATTTTGTTAGTAACTACTAGGCGCTTTGAATCATGCACCATTTTCGAATTAAATATCGAATATCATTCGATTCGATTCAAATTTTTTGACGAAATTCGAATCGAATCTAAAACAAAATAAAATATTTAATATTTTTATATCTGAAAATTGTTTCTTGTCAGTTTCAAAACGGAAAAACGTAAACGTAAACGAAAAGTTGATAATCTGGCAAACCTTTTACGGAAATCGCGTAGTTATAAGTAGGTACCTACGTT
Organism: Agrypnia vestita; assembly: GCA_016648135.1. NCBI lineage: Eukaryota > Metazoa > Arthropoda > Insecta > Trichoptera > Phryganeidae > Agrypnia > Agrypnia vestita. Next base: position 31,689 of record JADDOH010018215.1, read on the forward strand.
TTGCGAGCTTCGTGTTATTTCTGGTCGTAATCAAATGCCAAGTGTCACCGCATCTCGCAACCTCATCAGCATTCCAATTGAATTTCGAAACAGAAAAAAAAATTCAAGGCATATTGCTTGGTCTTCGACTGTATGGAAATCGAGTTTATTTATTTATTTTTATTGAAATTAACTAAAAAACCTTTTTAATCACGAAAGTCTTGAACTTAACTGGAGCAAAATTCACACTCTTCACTTCACAGAATCTTCCACTGAAATTAAGTTTTCCAGAATATTCGCACGTTTGTGATTGCGTTTATTTACTATCGAACACTCGATAAATACTATAGTATGTTATTTTCTTATTTTCCCTGATTGCTTTATAGTTCGCACAAGTCGGCATTGGTTTCACTTCAGTGGTCTTACTTCACTTCATGTGAGTCATGCGCTTTTTCCGCGTAATTTATAACCTGTCAAGTTATATAAACTTCTGGCGCATTTTTGTGCTTCTGAGATTCTTCCAGACTACTCGGGAACCTTCTATTATGCTATCCTCCTCGATTTTTAGAATCTCGTGACAATATTATTAGAATGATTAAAATGTAGCTGTAACCCTCAATAGAACAAAGCTCGAACGTCCACCCACGTGATCAAGATGAGGGTGTTACAGGTGGTATATTCGAGTTCAATTTGTGATTTTTTGGCAGCTCTTTTTTGAAAATCAAAATTTGAAATGTTGAGTGTTGAATGATATTTATGTATGTATCGTGAACTTAAATACATACAAATATAAGAAGTGAGTAACTTATCTCACTAGGATAAAACAATACCGAGATGAGTGCCCTTATATGAAAAATCAGAAAAGACAAGCTATATGAAATTAATTAATTCTTTAGATATAACAAATACCATTATTTAATATAACATTCACATTTAATATAACACTCTTCAGATATAACAAATTCAAAATTCTTTAGATATAACAAATACCATTATTTAATATAACATTCACATTTAATATAACAAAATACTGCTTGTAATAAAAATGTTGTATTTTATATAAAATTAAAATAAAACTCAGATAATGTTAATAAACATTTGGATTTCATCCAATTAATTTATGGTTTTTGTGTTTAGTTTGTGGAACTACATAACTATAACTTATTATTAAGTTTGACAGGATAAGTTTTGTTTTAAATGTGAAAGCTATTTCGGTTTATTAGACCGTTATCAAACAGTGGATAAATCACGTATAATCGACATATTTATAATGTTTAAGTTACCCCTTCCCCTACAGATACTTAGATGTTTTCGATGAAGCTCTATATTAAGATTATTTTTTCCTAGGCACTTATAATTCTGTTTTACGCTTTATAATCGAAATTCCCTTTTTTAGTAAGTGATCAACTTAAATATTATTAAAGGGCCCTTATTTATTTGTTATTTTATTTACACTTATGTTGATATTTTATATACACTTATGAGATTATAACATTAAATATTATTATTTTAATATACGGCCTTGATTATGGGTTTCTTAAATATATTTAAAAATGGAGAGAAGATTATTTTTTGTTGACTATTTAATAGCGTTATGTTTGGATCATCTGTGCGTTTATGGATTCAAGTTGTTCAGGTAAATTCATTCTAAAACCTTTAGTTTCCTTATGTTAAGTTGTTGGAGGGACATGGTTTTCATTTAGTAAATGTGCTGCAAATTTTTAATCAAAAATTTTAAAAATAAAAGATTTAGGGGGAGCATTCTTCCGCTGTGAGCCAACCACCCCCTTTCGTAAAGAATGGTTTGTGTTCATCGCTGTCAATTTTTATACTCAGTGGCTGCAAGAGATTCTTCATCTTTACAAAAGTTTTTATTGTCAAGTCTGTGTCTAAGTCTACCCTATGCGAATACTTTTAGACTCGGCTAAGATGACTTGATGATGGGGTAAAATCGAGCTGAAAGCGAAATAGCGACGAATCCAGTCTAGAATGATTTCTCATATAAAATATATTTCGTAGGCATCTATGTACCCAATCATAATAGAATTGAAATAACCGGGTTTTATCGTGATATTTGAACATTACCATATTTTCAGATATCAGACTCGAAGTTGAAACTTAAAAAAGCTTACCACAGTAGATCCACAAAAATGAGATAGGCAAAAATTTTACGTTCCAATAACTGCAAAATATTTTTAACAGACATGAAATTTCTAACTCTGCTTTACACATGTTCGCTGGCCATGGACGCTTAACCCCATAGAGAGATCCTTACGTAAAGTAAAAATATATCAATGCTATGTTATGTTAATGTTTCAAGCGTTAATGTTATGTTTATACTTCAGTAAATGTGTTATTTACTTAATAACAAACAATCCTTCAACAGGTCAATATTATAGATCCTAATAAATGGTTCTAGAGTGATATTAGCGTGCAAAGTATAAATATATTATGAACATTTTGAATACGATATACTTCACAGCATACTTTTTATGATACATTAATAATAAATAAAGACTTTATTTTGTATTGTAAAATTGTAAATAATATTTATAACAAGATAAAGACTAATGCAAATTAATAAATACAATTATTTAAGAATAAGTACCAGATTAACAAGTTTTTACACAGTACGCTTTTTATGATAAATTTATAATATATTTTAACTTAATTAATGATAAAATAAATTGTTAATAATATTCAGAGCAAAATAAGGAATATCGCGAATCAATAAATCCTTTTTAGGAAAATTCTTGATTAACAAGTTTACGACAAGTGCACGGGTTCCAAGGTTATCTATGACGAGCATGTATTACACGCTCAAGTGACCGTTAATCAAGTTTATCAATATTTCACTTTTGAACTGAGTCTGCTATGTCGGTAAATGTTGTTGGATGAACTGCCAGCAAATGTGAAAGGAGTAAAAAGTCTCACTTCTTTTCGTAGGTAAAGTGCAAAATATGTGAAAAGTAAATTTAATGTATTGTTTCATGTTTATTTTCTTTTTTAAATTTCTTTACTTTGTGCCAGATGTGAAAATGTGTTTGTATTTATGATTATTTACGTTGATTTATGTTGATATATTTTGGAATATTTATGTATATTTTGATATGTTAATTTATGTTTTAATTACTAGATGTAAAAATGTGTTCTTTTTATAATTAAATAAAAAATATACAAGCAAACAAACGAATTAATCAACGAATGTACACTCTTTATTTCTAATACTTAATTCTAAGACGAATAGGAATGAGCTAGGCTGTTTTTGGCAACCTAAAACATATTTTCGACAGCAAAGAGATCCCAATTTGCTCAAAAAGAAAAGTATTTGAATCGTGCGTACTCCCGGTGATGACGTGTGGAATGAAGACTATGGCCCTTTCAAAGAAAAGTGTAGAAAAGCTCAAATGCGCACAACGACCTACGGGGAGATCCATGCTTGTCGTAAGCCTAAGAGATAAGAAATGATGAAATTAGGCGCAGAACTAGAGTAGTGGATATCATGGATTGTGTAGCGAAGCTAAAATTGCAATGGGCAAGACAAGATTCTACAAGATGGACTTCCAGAGTTCTGAAATGGAGACCTTGGGAAAGTAAAGAGGCGTCGGAAGACCACAAAAGAGATGGACCGACGATATAGACACTGTAGGGGGAAGAAATGGCTACAACTAGCAAATAACAAGGAAGGATGGAAGAGTATGGAAAAGGCCTGTATCCAGCAGTGGAGAGATGACAGTTAGCGAAGAAGAAGAACACTTAATTTGATAAGCAAATGTATTCATAAGCACAGTAGATAAGTATTTAAACTTTTCCATCGAAATTACACATTTTCATTAATGAAGCTGAATAAGACTTCAGCGAAACGTCGAGATTTGATTCTCTGCAAAATTACGTGTATTTAACACTTAACAATATATCACAGTTACGTTGTCACGGGATAGCGGCGGTGGGAAAACAAATGAAACACATAAAATTAATTACAGTTTTATTTAATCACGAAAGTCATTAAACACGAACTTAAATGAAACAGTATTACGTTATTCGGACTAATTTCGCACTTTTCACGTGAAAATTTTCTGAAACATTTTATATTCGTCTGTGATCGTACTTATTCACCATTGAACGCCTGGTAGGTATTCTGGTAATCTATTTCGCTGGTCGCTCTAGTCGCAGTTTTCGCATATTAAATGACTTTTTAGTGGGGCCCACTTTTATAAAAAAAACGTAATTTCTTTGGGCTTTTTCTGTATATTCTAGACCCCCCTAGAAATTTCCAATTTATTTTAAAAGGTTCAGAATGTTAGGAAATCTGCTATTGTGCATAGTTCTTTTCATTTCTAATCTAACATCACTATACAGTAATCAAATAACGATTATTATGGAGAAGAGGTGATGATATTAGGGTTTCCAAGGGAGTAATTATTGGACCAAATGAGAAGTACCGAGAAATAGAAGATTCTCATGATGGAGCCACTATTCTATTAATTTTAGAAGGTTTGAAAACGTCTTGCAAACGCCAGAAGTGCGACTATAGATTATTTTGTTTTCATTTCTCAAGTAAATCTACATACTAATATAAGTATACTTTGGTATCATTAATTATTGTGCTCTTGTTGGAGCCACTTCTGAACCAACAGAGCCAATGATACAAACGACGCGCGATGTGCGGAATCCAGCTATTGGTGAAAATGACAAAACTTAATGGAAAAAAATATGTGAATAAAATGCAGCACTAATCGAGAAAAACCTATCTTGCTTGGCTACAATTTTTATGTCCCTTAATAAATATTTATTGCAAAAACATCAATAACAGGGAAACAGAATTATTAAACATTGAAGGATTATTATATTTGTATCCGCCTGAGTTTTATTATATAGACGTCTCTTTATTTATTTTACTCAAGCAAAAAAATTTAATTAATTAAATGATTTACGCAAAAACTCTTTCGCAAGTGCTTAGTAAGTGTATATTTTTAAATTATTTTTTTTATACGTTAAAATAATATCAGCAGTAAATCTTCTATCTGGTAACCCATGATAGTGAGTTAGTGTGTGCTTCAATGTGTAAATGTATTTTTTATGGGCAATAAACTCCATCTGTGGCACAGAGAATAATAAAAGTTTCCTTCGATTGTGGATGTGAAGACATCACCATTGATCATTTCCACCCGAGTGGGTAGCAGGTGAAGCAAATGACGGATCGAAAGGGCCAAATCGGATGAACGAGGGCATTTGTGCCAAGCTGCAGCCCTTGGCACAAAGGAGATATTACCTGCCGCAAGGCGATTAGAGTTGAATTTTACATTCTAATGGTAATCTAGATACCCTGCGCACTACTATTCTTTTATATAAGTCCAAAGTGTTACGGCAGCATATTACTGCAAATGCATATTTCGTGTTTTTTTAGATATTAAATATTGAGTTTTTCTAAAAATGTTGTCAGATTTTCACGGCCATTCAGAATCGTCTTTATGCAGTTTTCTGGGATATTCTGTCGTGTATGTATGACCTCTCTGGCCGACGTTTTGGATCTCATTGCAGGGTCCATCATCAGAGCTGATATGATGAGTACGTTTTGATGTGTAGGTTAAGTACTGGGTTGCAGTACTTTTGAAGGTTGCGTGTCGAAAGCAGGGTGTATAAGTATAAGTAAGTAATCCTCTTTCCACCTAAGAAAGCCAATCGAACGAATTAGTATGTGTATGAGGCACATTAATTCATTTTGTTGGTATTTATATATGTAAACACCAACACAACGAAACGGTGTGCATCGTGTGCACGGCTTACGCATAATAAAATCCGAGTGTCTTTCTTAAACGGAAAGAGACAACTGCTTAGTACATCCGAATAACGTAAAAATAAATCAAAATAGTAGTAGATAGATATCATCATTAAATATGATGCTTTGCAATATAATGAGCAGCTTGTTGGTGCTATGGTTAAGACTCCCTCCTAGTGATCCAAGGGTCGCGGGTTCGAACCTTACTCCAGACCAGTACGTTAGTCCTAAATTAGTAGTGATTTTTTTCTTATTTTATAAAATAAGCACTTTTTATTTCTCGGGCGATAGTACACCTAGTCCCACCGCTGGCAGATACATTTTAGGAGAATCTAAGAGGGCAATATTTTAAACATATTTTTAGACAAAATACACATTGCCGAAATTTTTTTGGGGAGAAGAAAGTAATGGAATGCCTACATAAAATCATATTCACTAAATATCGCAGACAACTATCGATTCATTCTAGCTATTACCCAGGTCAGGAAAATAAAATATTTTTCGAATATAAAGGAAGAAAAAATACATATTTGTAAGTAGAGTTCGGACAATGTTTTCTTTTGTAGATTGGCGATTTAACTAAATTTCGTGTGAAATATAATTAGCACGGTGACGAGCGCACATTACGCGCCCCTAAAATTCAGAACTTGGGTCCGGGTGCGATGGGTGACTTGAGCAAAAATATCCTTTTCCCACCGTCAATACCTCGTTGCTATGGTGATTCCACGGAGAGGAGATCCACCGAAACTTTGTCGAGTGGAAAATTCTTCACTAAAAATCCACATTCCACGCCTTCAAATAATGCTAGGACGAAGAATCTTCATTTTTTGACATATTTTTTTTAGTCGTAATTAAAAATTATATTATACTAGCTGTGCCCGCGCAGCTTCGCACGCGTAGATTTTTAGTACACTGCTTAGATCGTCATAAAACTTTCGCGTACCTTCTAGAACATTCTCCTTCCAGAACTTTCAAGAAATTTATCGAATGTACAGGAACCTTCTAGACACACCGATACATTCCGCCACTCAGTTTAGAACCTTATAGAACTTTCGGGAAATTTCTAGAACCTTCTCCTTCCAGAACTTTTTAGAGCAGTTTTTTCCGGAATCTTCTAGACTCACCGACACAGTCGGCGCGTATTTGAAATAATATGAAGCATTTGCGGCCTTCCCATAACAAAACAATGTGCTTGAAATCACATTTTCGTCACCCACTCCCACCCACGCACAGCTACCCTCACCAAACTCGCATATTTTCGATGTGACACCAAGGGCTACCCACCAACATAACCATCGGTAGGTGGTTGTGGCTGGTTGTGTTGGCGTGTAGGGAAACACGCTTTTCTTTA
>JADDOH010018215.1:38817-61290 GCA_016648135.1 Agrypnia vestita
GAGATACGATATTCATATCCTCGCAGACACTGGCTTTTTATATCGTGGGTTCCGGTGACGTTACAATTCATCTGTATTTTGCTACAGTAATTGTGCTTTGTGGCCTACTGAAGCGTTAAAATTCTAATAAAACAAAATTCTAACATACAGCACATAATAATAGTGCATTTTTATTATTTTTAAAACGCAGTTCAATGGTGTAGATCACCCCAAGGGCGCTGTTGCGAGAGCGTGGTCTTTTGTTTTTTTTTGGTTCAGAGCTCCGCGGACGTCAGGAGTAGTCTATTTCACGTGATGGGCCTGTGTCATTCCTTGAGCCCGACGTCGTTACTACCAGTCTCTAATGGCTGGCAACTACAGTTTCCGATGCGTGCATATTACGAATATTGTTAGATATAGAATTACAGAGATATTGTGCGATGATGATGATGAATACAAAATTTTCATAGTTCAATTATAATATAATAATAATATAATAGGTAATTTATGATGAAATATCTCAAGTAAAATCCTTTTATCTATTTACACTTACGTACATACAACTTGCATCTTCGTTTGATTTCGGAATACCATTTTTTTAATATTTCATATTTATTTATTTAATTATGTATTTATTTATTTAACGTCCTTATGGGCTTTTAAAAATATACAAAATATAAAATAAAAAATCACATAAAACAGATATGCGGTTAAAAAAATTCAAGTACATATAATAGATTTCTGTAGATTTAGTTTAAACAGGAAGAATAAAAATAAAAATTTATTTTTCTATTCCTGTTTAGTTGAGACGTAAAGAAGTGTTTCAATTTAGTCCTATTGATTTATATGTTAGATTTTTTCCGAGCAACTGAATTCTTCTTCAATAGGCTTAAAAATTTTTGAAGTTATACTTATTTTGGCGCATTCAGTGTAATTTTTTTATTGTAGCAGAAATGAGATACCAGAAGCTATATTGAATTTTTGTCAGCTGCCAGATTTACATGCGAGTTCACTAATGTTTCGACGTTTTTAAGGAATTTTTTATTTTCAACATGCCAAAATGATTAAAAGTGATATTCGAGTATTTATTTATTGCAAAAACCAATGGCAAAAACGATGAATTGTCAGATACTCGTTTTCAAAACAAAAACCACATTCATTCTACATTCAATGCGGCTGTCAAAGTTTAGTTTCGAAATTTGTGTACGAAACGGTTTTAGGCCGAAAATCGCAAAACATGAAAATCGGTAGTTACTCGGATATTTTTTAAATGCACACGTTTTTTTTAAATATTGCTGCCTTTGATTTTGTACCCCACATATGATGACATGAAATTAATTAATGGTAGTAATGGTAATGTAGGACAGTGCAGCAGAGGATATTATCTGGCTTATCTAGTTTAAACTCTTTTGTAAAATTGCGATTTACGTAAATATTTATCTTGTTCGTGTTGTTTTACCAGGAAAGTACACAAATGTGTGACAAAACATGCAAACGCGGATAGAGAGTATCGGCAAATACTCGCGATGTACCAACATTTTCAACAAAATTTTTATTTACAAGTATTTTTCGTATTCATTTTTTTAACTCAACCAATCTCAATTTCCGGCGCTTTGACAACATCCCTACAAATTGCCTTTATACCGCGCGTCTGCGTACAAGGGTGGATGCAAACAAGGCCGTATCAGCGGTGACGAAAAAAAATTAACACAACAAAGTCAACCGCACAACCGGCACCGTGCCGCACTATGGAAAATCGAGGCCTATTTCGGACCAAAAGTCAATACCTCTTTTATTTCTAGACGTATTTTAAAAAATATTAGAGAAATTTTAAATTTTGTCACGATTGTTTTTAATACATTAAATAGTATGAAAATAATAAAAAAATATTTAGAATAAAATTATGCATATCCGTTTTAAGCCATCCATTATTGCGTATGTCCATTTTAAACTGTATATACTATTTTATATGTGTGCAAAATTTTATGAATGTACCTTTTAGAAATAAAAGAGTTATTGACTTTTGATCCGAAACAGTCCTTGGTTTTCCATAGTACTGTAGAAAACGAGTTCTATTTCGGATCAAAAATCAAAAACTCTTTTATTTCTCAAGATTAATAAAATTTTGTACAAATATAATGTAGCTTATAAGGCTTGAAATGAAATAATATTAAATAACACATTTATATTTTGATATAATAATGAATTTAAAATAATGATTAAAACATAAGAAAAGACTTTTATCACCTTTTTCCTAATAAATTCAGAATTAGCAAATATTTGCAACTAATTTTTATAAATGTTTCTTATGAATATCTAAACTAAAAATTAATATTAAATGTAAAGCGTGGGGAAACGTGGGTAACTGACAAAATGTCTCGATGAACTAAAAGAAAAACTTTTTCCTGATTTTTGTCCTTTATCTTGCCTTGATCTTGTCATTTAAATGTTAATTTTAACAAAAAACCAAAAACATTTTAGTTGTTATAAAAATCTAAATGAATGAGCTTTTCAGAAATGTATAATATTTTACATGTGTTCCTACAAACTTAAATGAATTAAAGATATTGTGAACAGATTTGACATGGACATCTAACTGGGTAAGCACTTTACATTTCATGTTTTTATGTATTTTCTTTATTTATTATGTATGTTATATAATATTACAATAAGTTTTAGAGAATGAAATAAGTAAAATTGACATTTTTATAAATAAAATGAAAGCAATTTTTAATTTTGTCATCCATCCATCTTCAGCGTTACAACCCTTGGTGGGTCCTAGCTGCCTCCAAGAAATTCCTCCATGCTGCTTTGTCGCTGGTTGCCATTTTTCAGTTTTGCTGCCACAGGGCCCGACGTCAGCAACGACACCATCTAACTACCGCAGTTTCGGTCTTCCGACATCACCGGGTTTAATGACCCAATCTGCCCATTGGGTCATTAAACAACAACACTCTTTTTGGGGGCTCCAGATCATCCACACGGTGTAGATGTCCCAGCCAGCGCAATCTGTTAATCTTAATGAACTTGACTACGCTGACGTCCTGTTAAAAGTCATAGAGCTCGGTGTTGTATCTTTTTCGCCATGTTTGACCGTCATTAATAGGTCCATATATTCGGCGTAAATTTTTTCTTTCAAATGTGTCTAGTCTATTTTCATCGTGCTTAGTTAAAGTCCAGGTCTCCGAAGCATATGTTAAGACCGGTCTAATCAATGTCTTGTAGAGCATGGCTTTAGTTTTTCTGGACAGTAGGCGTGACCTCAATTGTCCAATGAGACCAAAGTAACTCCGGTTTGCTGCAAAGATTATTTTCCCAATCTCTACACTGGTGTCATTGTCGTTAGTAACAATGTAACCAAGGTATGTGAATAGTTCCACTGTTTCAAATGTGTAGTTACTGATAGTTATTGAGGACTGGCTGATTCCGGGTATCATTGTAACTGGCATATACTTTATGTTTGCCTCATTAATTCAAAGTCCTACCCTTCTGGCTAGCGATGAATCCAATGCCGACAATGCTTCTCGAAGGGACGATTCAGATCTTGCGATAATGTCTATATCATCAGCATAAGCTAATATTTGGACTGATTTTTTTATATATGGTCGCATTTAATTCAATACCCGAATCCCCTATAGCTTTTCCAGCGCTATGTTGAACAAGAGACATGCCAAGGCATCTCCTTGTCTTAAGCCGTTGTAACTTCTAAAGTTATCAGAGGTATCTGATTTTTATCTTAATTTGGCATACCTACTACTTCGGACATTGTGAGTCTCACTATGCTAGTTAGTTTTGCTGGTATATCAAGGTCGTTCATTGCCAGGTAGAATTGCTCTCTGTTTATACTGTCATAGGCTGCCTTAAATTCTACAAACAGGTGGTGGGTGTTAATGTTAAATTCGCGGGTCTTCTGTAATATCTGTCTCAATGTGAATATTTAATCAGCGCAGGATTTTCCGCTCCGGAATCCAGTTTGATATCGTCCGAGCTTTCTCTCTACAACTGGTTTCAATCTCTGGAATATAAAATTTGACAGAATCTTGTAAGCCGTGTTTAGTAGGGTGATCCCCCTTCAATTGTTACACAGCATCTGGTCTCTTTTTTTATGCAATGGGCATATGAGTCCTTCGTTCCATTCCTTCGGAATTGTCTCAGTCTCCCAGATATGACATATAAGCATCTGTACGTGCCTATGGAGCTGTTCACCTCCATATTTAAACAGTTCACTCTGGATATCCTTGCCAGGAGATTTGTTAGTTTTCAGTTTTTTTATTGCATTTTTCACTTCTTGAAGTGTAGGAGCACTCTGTGTTGGATCTTCAGTTGTGTTATTGAGACTTGTTGACACACCTGGCAAGCTATGATTATTATTGAGGAGCGTGTTAAAGATTTGTTTGATTTTATTATGATTATTTTTAATAATTTTGTCATGATTATTTTTAATATATTAAATTCTATCAAAATAAAAAAAATATTAAGAATATATATTAATTATATCCATTTTAAGCTATATGTATATACTACTTTATATGTGTGCAAAATTTTATGACTATACCTAGAATAATAATAATAATTCGCAATCTGCCAATCAATTATAGATCACGGCAAAATTGCATGGGGAGGAGCAACTATGAGTGCACTCAATCCAATTATTGCAACTCAAAAAATTGCAATAAAAGTAATCCTCAAAACTTTAATTTTAACAAGGACAGATGAAATATTCAACAAATTCGACGTATTTGATATAAAACAAATTAATGCGAATACTATTCTTAAATACACATACAAAAATACACAGTTTAAATCAACTCATACAATAATTAACACAGGGTCAAACAAACTCAATCTACAAATCCCAAGGTTACATACCACATATGGACAAAGGAGCTATAACTATTTTGGACCCAAATTACTTAATTGCATGCTTGATGAATTAAAACAATGATGAATCAAAACAAACAAAATCACAATTTACAACCCTAACATAAAATACAAAATAAAAAGTGGATCGGAAACAAGGGGAGAGCTAAAATAGGCACACTTACACAAACATACTAACACAATATAACCTTAGATATATTTTCCATTATGTTACTTTAAACACTTTATTATCTATTTACTATGTTTTGAACCTACACAATATTGTAAACTATGCCTGTATCAACACAGATATTTCTAGTGAGACAGGCACAGTCCAAACAATTTTTTTTACATAAATTTAAATAGAAATAAATAAATATATATCTAGAAATAAAAGAATTATTGACTGTTGGTCCGAAACAGGCCTCGATTTTCCATCGTGCGCCGGGTGGATCCGGGGTGGTGGGGGAGGGGGTGGTGAGACGCTCGGACGCTTTTGGTGCAGATCGTCGTTTTGTTCCAGCAGACTACGGAGGAAGGGGAAGAAAAAATACATTGTACAGCCGGAACGTTTGGAATGGAAATTTTCAGCCCTTGCAAATATCGCGAAACGTTTGGCTCAGTCAAGGGTTGCGACGCGACGGTGGTGTTAGCTTTTCGCTCTGATTAAAGCGGCAGCTTTGACAGATAAACCGAGTCACCACTCGACATAAATAAACCAACTACCGCGGAACTCGACATAAATAAACAAATCCTAAAGATTCTCTGTTTTTCATTCGTATAAATTCAAATGATGACCGTCGACCATTTTATCTCAACTCCGGGAGAACAAACGAACATTAGTAACCAATCAAACACCAAGTAGGAGAGTTAGGATCAGGATCGAAGAAGTACCTAAGGGATATGTTTGTTTGTTTATATATTTTTATTTAATTGTAAAAAAGGTACATTTTTTACATCAAGTAATTCCATATAAAAAAACATAAATATTTCCAAAACATATATCAACATAAATAATCATAAATAGAAACACATTTTCACATCTGGCACAAAATCAGGAAGACTTTTTAAAAAACATGAAACAACGTAACATGATCATATATATTTAACTCACTTTTCACAAATTTTGCACTTAACCTGCGAAAAGTAGTGAGACTATTTACTTCTTTCACATTTGCTGGCAGTTCATTGAACAATTTAAAACCTTTGTAGTACAAACTACTTTGTGTTCCTGCCAGTTTTGTTTGTTAAAAGCCTAAAATCCCCTCTTCTGCTCGTAGGATAAGTGTGGACCTCAAAATTGTATTTCATATTTTTATGCATATATAATGGAGCCTCTCGGTTTTTTATTTTTTAAATCAAGACTAGAACAGTTTTTATTATTTTTTGCCTAATTTCATTACCTTCTGTTAACTTACCATATCGCTAATACTTGTATATTTCAAGATAGTTCTCATCTCATCTCTCTTTTGAGTTTTCTCCTTTTCAGTTTCATTTCTCAAAAATAATATTGTTGAATAGTAATTAATATGCGGAGTCACAACATAATTATATACTTATTGTGACGTTTTAAGGTTAAGTTTAATTTTTTATTTTAATTTTAATTTTTAATTTTAATCGTGTGATATGACATGTTTTCTAAGCACCGACAATTAATCGGCCAGCAGCGTTAAAAACTCCCTGCAGTCTATGAAACTTTTTGTTTTTGTGTTAAAAAAATGTGTCAAAAGTTGTGTCAAAACATGAAATGTTTTGGCCGGCCTGCGTAAGTGGTTTTGCATTTCTTTTTAGAATCACACAGAGAGCAGTAGGTACTTGCCGTATACAAGTTAACTAGTCAACTCGTACTTTTAAAATCGTTAAATATAAAACTGTACTCCAACACTCTACGAATATACAGATCGAAACGAATTTTTCAACTAATGAAATCAATTTCGAAACAATAATAGAGGATTGCGTACTTTAATTTCAATGAAATTCTTTAATTATTAAAACATTATTGACTTGAATAATTAACGAACAGTGCACTAGTAATGCATATGAAATGTATTTCACGCGTAGGGTGCGTACTGGTTCATTTAATTCTTCTTTATATCAAAAAGCCATTAAAAATCAATGTTTTATTAATATAACTAGCTGTAAACCGTAAAAATGACTACTGTTACATGTCGGTTCCTAAAGATAAGTATTAATTTATTTATAAGAAAAGAAAAAAGGGAAAAAAGAAGAAAAATACATTAAAAAGAAGAAAAAAGTTTTTATATTATAAAGAAGTTACGGACGTTACACAAATTACGACAGAAGGAGGGACGAACAGACAACGAAATTATTATAATTGGAATTATTCATAAGTCTTATCAGCAGACTGTAGATTTGTACACAATTTTAAAGAAATAATAATACATTAGTGTATTTTATTACAAATGTATGAGATCGTATAGATAGATATTCATATCAAATTACCTTAAAGATTCGTCCTATTGAATATTGCAAATTGTTTTTAGTGGGAAAAGTTGTGAAACGTTAAGAAAAATAGTATATACTGTGTTGGCTTCAAATCTAAAAATAAAAATCAAAAAAAAACAATGATATTTTTAACGTATCATTTTCTAAGGACAATTTATATGTAAATTCCACATCAAAACTGCTACGCATCTGTCCTTTGATAATGGCAGCTTTTTAACAATGTCACTTACAAATTATTCCTCAAATGTCTTCTGTTTTTAATTTTCTGAACATTACATGTCGCCCACTTGAAAAGTACTTGTTCCGAACAAATTCCAACAAAATTATTGAAGCGTGGTAAACACGTTCCCGAGATACAGACAAAAACGTCACCCAGTCTATGAAGTGCACACAGTGACTAGCTCCCCAAATGACCAAATAGCTAACGCGACTTCTGCCGTTTGCGCAGCCCGGCATTCTTCTGAAAGTGCAGTTTATTAAATGAAAATGTTCGCTATCTGAAACGAACCCTTAACGCCTTAGCGACACTCAGATGACTCTTTCGAAATGAATGGGAATTCCTGGAGTTCTAGAATCGAGCGCTTGTTGTTCTACCCGACAGCGGGAAACTGAGCCAAAGTGTTTATGGTCCGGCTGACGACGGTAATTCTAACTGCCTGCTTTTGAGTTCAAAGGGAAAGATTGACTCCCGTATAAAAACTATACAGGAGTATATATATATACCCACAAAAAGCGGAAAACGTTTTGCGTATTACCTACATAATATTTCCTTTGAGACCTCTTTTGCTTACCCCACTAATTTGTTCACGTCTGTACTTCAATTTTTAATTGTTAGTATAAGTTCTATCCTTATGAAGAGGAGGGATGCATTATATCCAAAACATGGTGGTATTTTCAAAAAATTAGTGTAAACAAAGTATACCTATTCTTCTTTTCAAAAAGAGCGAAATGATTTTGTGGTGACATTATTAATATATTACATAAAGTAATACGTTGTTTTTACCACTAATTTATTAAAAATATTCACATGTTTCGGGGCCAATGGCCTTTTACCAGAATACAGCATTGGCAACAAATTAAAAATTAAAAATCGAAGTGTAGACAATAAAAAAATAAAAATATATGGGAAATTGATAAATAATTATGTACCAACATAAAAACAAATTTAATAGATAAGATAAAACTATTTGTAAAAAGGACCTGGTAATTTATAAAGTGAAATAATAAGTCTTCACGTTTGTGTTTACTGGGGTATTATGCCGTGTTGTTACGACCTTTCGGGCCGACGTTTCGGATCCCATTGCAGGGTCCATCATCAGGGCTGATGTGTTGTCTTGAATGTTGGTGTTGTGGTTAAGTATCGGCTTGCAATACCGTGCAGAAGTCATGATGTGTTGTATTGTGTTGTATGTATGATTCATCTGTTGTCTGATCACTATCTCTGCGGAGTCTGCGACGAGAATGACTTTGAAGCGCCGGATACCAAGATGTTTTTAATTTGAGACCATCATCTCTATTAATGTTTATCGGATGCTTGTAGATTTCTAGTGCTTCCTTGATAAGACGCGCATGGTGACTCTTAGGCTTTCCAAGGATTTTCGGTTCGAATGCAAAATGATGGCCGGTATCCAGAAAATGCTCAGCCAGTGCTGATTTTTCTGGATGACCGAGTTTGCATGCCCGTTTGTGCTCGTTGACCCTTTTGGAAATGGTACGCGCCGTTTGCCCCACGTATACTTTATCGCAGTCTTGACAATCGAGTCTATACACACCGTCTGTTTCTAAGCGATCTCGATCCTTCGCTGATCTTAACATATCCTTAATTTTGAAGTTGGTACCAAAAACTGTCTTAATGTCTCTTTTCTTGAGAGCTCTGGCAATTCTGTCTGTAACGCTTTCTGCCTTTTGTCCAAAGCGTTATCTTATATCTATAAAACTCAATGTCTGTCTGTCTGTCTGTTCTTTATACAAATCTACACCGTTTCTCCAATTTTACCCAAATTTTACATACATTTCCTTTAGAATCCGGCGGGTAACCTATGCAACATTTCCTTCCTCCCACTTTACCCCTCACCCTCTCCCTGATATATTTTAAATCCAAATCTTCACCGTTTGACCGATCTGACTCAAATTTGGCACACTTATTATTCAGAACTCGGCGGGTAATTAAAGTGACATTTACATCCTCTCCCTTTTCCCCACTCCTTCTATTGATATATTATCTGTACAGATCTGACTCAAATTTTACATACGTATTATATAGGACCCGGCGGGTAACATAAGCAACACTTCCCCTCCCCCTTTGTCCCATTTTCTCTCTTGATATGTTTTCTGAACAAATCTACACCGTTTGACTGATCTGACCCAAATTTTGCATATATATCCTTTAGGACCCGGCGGGAAACATTGAAGACATTTTCCTCCTCCCTCTTTAGCCCACCCTTCTTCCTGATATACTTTCTGTAAAAATGTACACCGTTTAACAGACCTGACCCAAATTTTGCATACTTATTCTTTAGGTCCCTTCGGAATACACGAAAGACTCTTTGTGTCCCCCCACAAACTTATTTTTAACTTAATCCTTAACTCTAGTGTACGTACAGTTTATAATAAGTAAGTGGTGAAAAAAAAGCACATTATTATTCATTATATAATAAAATTAATAATATCACCACAAAATTATTTTATATTTTTTTAAGAAATAAAAAAAAGTTTATCTGTTAACCTTGGTCACTCATTTCATAAATTAAAGCAACTTGTTATATATAACAGGTATTACAATACCTGGTGTATTGTCATAATGTGTTATATTATGTAATGCATAAATTCCCAACTGAAAGATTGCCTACAAAACTTTTTCCATTATTTATATACGCTTTTTCTTGTTATTTAATTAAGGTAATATGTATAATTTAAAACTTGATTGTAGGTTTGTGAACTTGTTCTTATAAATGTATAATAAATGCCAATTCCTCACAATGAAACTGATGACAACAATGATAAGTACAATTACAAGTTTTACCAGTAGAAAATTTATCTAAAAATCATCCTCATAATTTTTTAAAATTTTCTTAATCAATCTCCATTTAAAATATTTCAAACTCTACAAAGTTAATAGATTAATAATTAAACTTCTTCTCAGACTTCGCCTATTTTCTGAATCACCTATTTTAATGACTTACATCTCTCCATTATTAGCCTCGTCGACCAGCATCTTTATCCAATTATTTCCATGTCATCGGCTTAGCGAGCTGGGGAGTCACGTACTCTCCGGCTTCCAACTGCAGGACTCACGCCATTATATTTTAAATATTGCACAAGCCTCCCTGGTTTAATTTCCCCATTGCTATTTCTGTCCCGTTGATTTTTCTATCCCATAGGATAAGGAGAACTCAATCTAATCCATAATTCAATGGGTCATCTTTAGCTTGTGGATGAAACCTTTTTAAGTAGCCATGTTTCGACAGCGTAGATAAAGTATCATAGAAGAATATAATTTATATTACAATGAAAAAAACGTGAAATTTCTAAAAAAAATGTAAAACGAAGTGTATATGTTTTCAAATTAATTAATCAATTAGAAAGACATACAGAAAAATCTAATTCACGAAAAAATATTAGGTTACTACTGGGATTCGAACCCAGGTCACCTCCTTTCCGGGGCCGGTGCTCTGACCACTAAGCTATAGCAACCCTCTATGTTTCCGTGAATATATCGAACTTATATGTAGTTCTTATTTTTATTAATTGATTGATTTCCTTCTAATTGATTAATTAATTTGGTTATTAAATATTTCACAGAACTTTGTTCTGAAAAATTACAACTTCACAAATATGAATGTGTTTTTGAATATATATATAATATTTGTTTTCATTAATTTTTCAAAAAAAATAAACTTTGCATAAATTAGATTTATTAACTTATCGCCGACCTAATCTCGACTACACTGAATTTTCGGAACTGTTGTACCTTAAACAAGACGGACGCGCATAAACTTATCCATCAGACAAAATACGTGAAAAATCTATTGTCCGATGGTACGGTGGCAGCAATAGCGGTGGGTGTGAGTGGAGAAGATAACGCCGACAATTAACTGGTTATTCGGTAGATTTAATTTATTATTGATATTATATGTATTTAAGATTTTTTCTTGGTATCTTACATTTATGAATTATAAAATCTGCCTTTTTTACTACCTTGTTATTGTATCGGCAACCATAAGTGACGTAATATAGATAATAATATTCAGAAAATACGGTGAATACGACTAGATGAATATTTTGAGTATGTTAAAAATTTTCAAGACCTCACATCATCACAACGTCATTACCCAGATATATTATGGATGTCTCACAGAGAAAAGCTCCTTTTTATATGGGAAAGTAGGTACGGACGTATTTTTGGGTGTCCATAGGGCTTACGACCTTTCGCATGGTTGGCTTAAGTAATCTCTTTAGACAATGTAATGTTCACCAAACATATTTAACATCAAAAATTTGATAGAAGTGCTAGTCTATCATGTGTGGAATTGTGAACGTTTTATTGTGAATTAATCACTTAAGCCAGCCATATGATAGGTCATAAGCCCTATGAACACCCAAAAAAACTTCCATACCTACTTTTCCATATAAAAAAAAATCTTCGTCTCTGTGAGACATCTGTAATGCACATACCTTAGTTAATAACTGGACGACTTCATGTGACGAAAAACGTTAATTTAATTTCAATAACGTTATCTTTTTAACAAGCGTGACCTATCTTTAAGAGATGATAAGAAAATCTAAAAAAATTATATCGCTGAACCATTTTAGATCTCACAACTAATGCTATTAATGTATAAAAGTATTACAAAACTATTGTTTATTTTATTGTATATATCTACTTTTATATGAGTAATTTCACCAACATGTTTCAGAAATTACCAGTCCATCATCAGAGATGGAGAGACTGTGGATGACTATATATGAATTATTATTTAATTTATTTTTTTAAATTTTATCAATTAAATCTGTATTGTATCCATATGACAAAGGTACATTGACAAGACTGAGTATCATTGAATGAAAATATACAAAGAAAATATCAATATTTTTTTAAAGTGTCAATCTACAATTTTGCTCAATCAATTGAAAAAATATGAAAGTATTGTTTATTTAATCTAAAGCTGGCTTTCATAGCTTTTTATTCATCCGTCATGTCATGTTATATAAATAATTCAAATTGAATTACAGCACAGACAGTATCGGAATTTAAAATTATGTGTTTATTATAATGTAATAACTTTCATCATCTCAAAAGACTCAGGAAATAAGTATTTTCTTATATCAGGTATAAACAATCTACAGCGAGATCGTTTCAAAGTAAATATATTAAATTTACAATTTCGATTGAGATGTTCAAAAATAAAATGAAGAGATATCGCAGAATCTGATGGCATTTTTGCATAAAGAAAATAGTTTTTTTTAAATAGATATGTAGGTACTAGACGTTTTTTGCGTTTATTTCATTTGAAAACTATTATTTAAAACAAATTATACGAGTAAAATAGAAAAAATAAATCTAATCCCGATCAGAGAAGTTCAAGAGTGGTATTTGATTCATCTAATTTCTATTAAATATACTATAAGTATTTTCTTAAACTGTATTTTCAGTACAATAATGATTTATTAATGTGTAACACCTTTCCTCGCGGTTTCCTGCAATCTGTGGTAGGTATTTCGTGAAAATGTACGGAAATGATTAAAAGCAAATAAGACGCCGGGGAAGCGCGCGCTTTGTTCATTTTTTTTATTTGACCAATGAGCGCACGCGAGGCGAACGCGACAGAAAGATCATCGTTATTAAAAAATGAAATCTGACAGCCGTATATTCATTCAATGGTATTAATGTGTTTTTTAAAACAAATGTGTGAAAATTACGATGCATGTCAAGGTACCTACCCAGATTCGTATTAAATACAATAATGGGTGTTTTTAATTTTTTTCACATTAACCATTTTTTTAAAGACAATTATGAAATTTCTGCGATCTTTTTTCTCTACTTTCAATCAATTCTTCTTTTTCTTCGTAAGGTTCTATGTACTTTATGTGAAATAATGCATTTATTGCATACAGTTTTCGGTTTTTACATGTTTTGGAATTCAAAACGTAATGGTCATAGATACATATCACTCATACATAGAATTTATGTAATTAGTTATTTATTTATTACTACCTTTTTTAATACGTAGCGTCTGCTTTCTGCCGAAAATTTTGGATCGATTTTTAACCGTTTTGCCGTGATCCAATCGAACTGAAACTTTGCAGGCAGTCTCGTGGCGACGATAAAAATGATCTAACAAATTTTCGTTTCATTTTATTTTATTACAGTATAATTTAGGATTTTTCAAAATTTTAATGGTTTTTTCAAATTGGAAACCATACAAATGAGAAAGTAGCCCGACGTGTGAAAAAGGCGCGAAACCTGTTTCAACTAGTCTGACTCGAGCCATGGGTCCGATCAGACGGTTTCGCCGACGCTGTGCCCCCTATAACAATTATAACGTTTTCAATATTCTATAAGTTTTAAGGATAATAATATACATGTAATAGATTTTCCACATGAACTTAAAGCAAGAGGAATATGTTGACAGAATATCAAATTGGAAACAATACAAATGAGAATGGGAGTATAATAAAATTGGTTTTTATGGGTTACCTTTTCAAAACTTCATTAAAATTTTTCATAAGTAAAATTAATATTGGCGAGTTATTACTTACATAAATAATAAAAACACAATTTTATTCAATAAATAAACAAGTACATAATATATAACCAGTATCAATTTTGAAAACATTTTCATTATGTACAGCTTTGGCAAATTATTTGTAAAAGGTTTTATAAAATTGCTTATGAATGAAATATTTTGGAAGCAAGCTTCTGTCTGGCGAGTTCCTAATATTATTGACGGTATTATATCGTAGCATACGTTTTGTTTCAAAAGTAATAAACATAAAGATAATGGAACATCCTTATAGTTCAATTTTCAACTTCCGAATTCAAAGTGTATTTTGATTGGGTACCAATTTCTGTTTCAGCGACGCTTCAGGATCTCATAAATCTTTTAGAACTTTATAAGAAAGTCAAAAGCTACCTTTGAAGACTTCAATCATGGTGACAAACGGTAGTCTTTGACGAGTTATGTATTTTTGTGAGAAGATTTAAATTACGATGTAAGTGAAACGGAAACAAAATATGTCGTAGGTAATATAAATTGCTTAAAATTGAAAATTTTACAAGGGAAGAAATCACCACAAAAAAGTGACCAAACAAACAAACAAATATTTATATTTTTTTTAGAAAATGAAAAAGTAAAAATGAACTTTTACATCCCGATAAGTAGATACAAACGTTATTTGTCAATTCATACCTACGCGGTACTAGCCACCTTAAAAAATGGGTGCATGTACTTTACGCGCGTTAGAAGTTATACCTCTTTGTCATACATAAAAAACGACCTGCCGTGTTGTATATTTTATATAACGTGTTTTATATAGAATATAGCTGGACAGAATACGCATGCGTATTATTTTCTAACTAAATATATACAAAAAAAATATAGTTTACATCAATGAACGTTATCCATTAACGGAAAAGAAATCAAAAATACATATAAAATACAGTACTCAAGTACCGAATTGTATATTGCTTGTATAAAAAAGAGAAAATAGAACAGAAAGCACATAATTTCATCACCATAATCATACGCAATGAATTAAATCACAATTATATTATGAAAAGTACATCTAAATAACTCAAAGAAAATAAAAATAACGGAATATGCATTTGTGTGTGTTATTACCTTCGATATATTTTGGCTGTTATCTTGGAAACTATCCAATAATCCAATTTTTTTACATTTGTGTAAACATTAAGTACCCATAAAGATTTACATTCACAAATTTTATGTAATTTATGTGATTATTTTTAAATATTTATACAATATGTATAGCGACACACTACCGCAATCTATGAAAATAAATAAAAACACATAATTGACCAAACATATTTCTAAACAAAATGCATATGTAGATATACCTATACGCTACCTACCTAGTGCAAAATTAATATTAAATAAATTCACATACATTTTCTTTACTTGCATTTACTAATTAATAAATATACAGGTATTAGCTTTTTTAAATTTTGATGTTAATTTCTTTTTGCTCAATTGATATTTTTAGTTGAGAGTTGTCAAATGTTATACATCATAAAATGTGACTACTGTAAGGCTCGCTGTTTTTTTTTTAAATTTTAAATTCAAAAATGTGATCAATTTTTATAATGAAAAATCTGTTACATTAAAAAATATCGAAATTATTTTTTTTTGAAACACACGCCACAAAACGTTTTCAATCGCATAATTATAATCAATTAGTAAATATATTTTAATCTTAACGGTGAAACAATTTATTCAGTATCGATGTAAAGTCATAATATAATAATTAAATTTGTTGTAGGTGTATATTTAAAAAATAAAGTTAGTAGGTATGTCAAATAATGGTGAAATCTTGTTGCCTCATACCATGTCAAGTTAAAAAGGCGTCGAAAATAAAATAAGATTTAATAAATCCACTTTGCGACAACTGCCTGCACCTGACGCGTGTTTGTCTCCGCCGGTTTACGTAGAGGAGCTTTAGTGGTAGCAAAAAAGGTCGCAATCGCGCAATTTCCTAGCAGATCCGGAACCGTCGCTGCCTTCTTCGCAATTTTCAAGGCAATTTTCGTAACATTATACAAAGTATTGGTTTTCCAACTGATATTCGATCGCTGTAGTATTAAATTTACTCTTCTCCAATTTAATTAACTTCATTCATGAAGATATTTTATGGTTTGTAAAATTCGTGTTTTCGAAGACCTTTGTGAAAGGCAATATTTAAGAATTAACTTGTTATATTTTCTACTCAGCTGAAATAATTAAATTAATTTTTTTCAAATTGTTAATTTGAAGAATTATTAATTTGAATGTTTTTCATTTTAAGAAAAATGGGAGATAGGTATGAGAGTTTATACCTAATTATTTATATTCATAAATTTGTACACGTATCGTAGGCACAGGTTATTTATTTAGTTAAAAAAGAATCGTCAACTCTTGTCCGTCTCCCTGTCAAAATGTACGCATACAATATACGCGCACATACTTCGTGAAATTCGTAAAAACAAAAAAAAAAAGTTTTATTTAAAGCTTTTACATTTAAATACAAGTATATTATATAGACGGCGGATCTATGCCTCTGAGATGCGGCGTTGGAGATATAATATGTTGCATATAGCGTAAATAGCAAGACGCACAAATGTCTCCATATTACAAGAACTCAAAATCAAGGAGAAACTATTGATCACTTGTCTGAGATGAATTCTCAAATTTTTGACATCCTGCCAGAGAAAATAAATAACCTGGGAAAGCTTGTGGTGTTATAATAGGAGCCGTCGAGGACCGAAGAGAGTGTGGAAGATCGCCCGCTCGTTGAACCGACCAAGAGGAAAAAGGTACAGGCACTTTTCTGGTGACAAGTTGAGGGATGCCGGAAAGAATTATCAAGAAGATCACGTCAGTCATGAGGGACCGACTTGGATGATAGACTTGGGTAGGCAGCAACATCCAAAAAAATAAGAAAATGTTTTGAACGCTGTCACCGAGGATCACTAATTAAAAATGTACTGAATTCTAGATTGTATGTATATATCCCATCCAAAAGAACTTTTCCCACAAATTTATATGCTATGTTTTCTATAAAATTTCGAATTCAGTATTTATAAATGTGTAACCCTCGATGACAACATTTTTTTTTTTATATTGCTGCCTTTGTTTGCCCTTACTCGCACAAATGGAATTTTTAAAACACTACAACAGGACAAGGGCAAAAAATACAGGTTTGAAAAAATCACCGGTAATAAAACTCGGATCAATATTTTGCCCACTGGACTACGAGGACCGACAAAAAGGGAATATTTTGTGACATATCACGGTTAGTTTTAGAAAATGAATTTTGATGTAGACACCACAGGTATGAGCTCTTTGCTTATATTAGGTCCTTACATATGAAATTGGCGTTTTGCCGTAATGACAAATTTGATCTCAAATATCTTCTCTTTGGTTAGGAATTCCAAATCCAAATTTATACAGCTGTTTACTCATGTAGTTGTGTTTTGAAAAATATAATTCATTTGTTTTTTCCTCAATTGTTTTTTTCTTTGCGTCACTCAGTTTACAAAATGAAAAACTTGAAATATCGCGTTATTTACGAGTACGAGTTCCACCGTGGCACCAGTGCTGCAGAAACGGCTCGAAGGATTAATGATGTGTATGGCGACGGTGCCGCAAAAGAAAAAACAGTGCGTTTTTGGTTCCAACGTTTTCGTTCTGGAAATTTCGACCTGCAGAACAAGCCCCGTGGACGGCCGGAGACCAAAGTTGATAATGAAGAATTGAAGGCTATTGTGGAAGCGGATCCATCGCAAACCACATCCGAGTTAGCTGCAGGCTGCGGTTTTAGTGATAAAACTGTTTTAATCCACTTGAAGCAAATTGGTAAGGTTAAAAAGCTTGAAAGGTGGGTACCTCACGAATTGAGTGAAGCAAATCAACAAACGCGCGTTGACTGCTGCGTTGCATTACTCAACCGGCACAATAATGAAGGGATTTTAAATCGAATCATTACCTGTGATGAAAAGTGGATCCTGTACGATAATCGGAAGCGCTTATCGCAATGGCTGAACCCTGCCGAACCAGCCAAACCATGCCCCAATCGAAAATTGACTCCAAAAAAGTTACTTGTGAGCGTTTGGTGGACTAGTGCTGGTGTCGTTCACTACAGCTTTCTTAAATCTGGCCAGACGATTACGGCAGATGTCTTTTGTCAGCAACTGCAAACCATGATGAAAAAGCTAGCTGCTAAACAACCGAGGCTGGTTAATCGCTCTAGGCCACTGCTGCTTCATGATAACGCTAGACCACACACTGCACAACAAACGGCTACCAAATTAGAGGAGCTTCAATTGGAATGTCTAAGACATCCACCGTACTCTCCGGACCTTGCCCCAACAGATTACCATTTTTTTGGAAATTTGGATAACTTCTTGCAAAGGAAAAAATTCAACTCTGATGGGGCAGTCTAAACCGCCTTCAAAGATTTTATTGATTCCCGTCCGAATGGTTTTTTTAGTAAAGGGATCGATGAACTACCTATGAGATGGCAAAAGTGCATAGATAGCAATGGTACATACTTTGATTAAATATATAGATTATAATAAAAAAAAATCGGCTTTATGTTCCTCCTATACTAAACGCCAATTTCATATGTAAGGACCTAATATTTATATATTTCTTCAAATTTTTCCACATCCACTGGACCCACCAGGGTTGCAGAATAGTGATGATGACAATGATTAAGCACAATTTCAACATGGTACTCAATTATGTTGACGGGATCCAGTCATACATGTGAATAATTATGCCTTAAATTAGCAATAAATTTTACCAATACAAGAAACAAGGAAAATAATATTTGAGGAACATCTGCACAGTACTACTAACTTTTTAATCACTTATTAATTTTGCAATTCGAAAGTAAAACTACCGGTGAGACGATCCTTGATTTTTTCTACTTGTGATGAAAAATTTATCTTATTTTTGGAACCTACTGAATATTCAAAACTTCCTCGAAAACAAACTCTTCATCATTTAACGCTTATATCGAGGTTCTTGCTGCGCAACACATTTTTTTAGCGTACATTAACTTCCTTCAAAGATATTAAAATTTAATTGTTATTTAAAATTTCCAAATTATATATAGATATAACAATTTCGTTAGTGGGTACCTACTTACATGAGCATTGTATTCCTTAATTGCAGAATCTATGAAAGGTCAAATCCATTTTGTCGATATTTCTTTACCACTAATTAAATGTCTTCTTCTTGGCACTGTTCCAACTCCTTGCCTAGATAGACTGTAGGAGTCGACACTTCACATTCTCAGGCTGTAAGTTCTTCAGTTCCGGGTATCGCTTTCATAAAGGCCGTGTATCTGCTTGGGTTTTGAAGCATCATTGAGTCATCTAGATGTTCTTTAATCTTCCTCTGGATGACTGCCGATGAAGCTTCACAGACATTGCCTGTATGGTCTGGTGGTCTCCGTTTTATGTTATCGTATCATTCAGCTGTCACTCTTCCAGCGTACTGTTGATGTCCGTGACGCCCAGGCTACCTGAGAGATACTACTGCCGACCATTTAACCATTCGCATTTCTGCTGTAACAATATGTTTAGCGTACGAGTTATACATAGTCCAGCATTCGTAGCCGTATATAATTACAGGTCTAACAATAGTCTGGTATTTCTTTCCTTTTAATTTTATAGACATTTTTGGAAGGATCTAAATTTCATCCATCCAATATCTATTCTCCGGTCGACATTCGCTGCACATCCTCCGTCGCTGTCAAAGAGTGAGGCCAGATGTTTAAATGCGTTACAGTTGGCTAATATTTCCCTATCCAGTTGAATTTAAGGAGTTGAAACATTTGTATTCAAGTGGCAGGTACAGATATTCCATCTTTTTCCTAACGTTAAAACTATTATCCACCAAGATCTTTCTTCATCCTTCCCGGCTATCCTTAAAAACACAATTCTTATCTAATATAGGTACCTACTACTACATCATCTGAAAAAAACATGATCTAAAGATTACTGTTCACTTCTTGGATTGTTAGATAATTCTTGACCCTTATTAACATGTAGAAAAAAAATCATTTATAATATTTCTGTAGAATTCAATAACAACTCATAAGACTATCCTTCTCAAAAGAGTAGTTCATGCAATTAATTGATTAATTCTTAAAATTCATTTGCCACGAACAACGTATTTTATACTTTTTGAAAAGATTTCTTTATATAATGGGGTATTCCGTCCACTAGCCCCTTATATTTTCCATGTTAATATAAGATTAATAGCGTTAATTTTGAATATTTTTATAATTTATAAATTTTTGTAAGCCAACACTGTAATTAAATGGTTATTAAGTCTATTCATAGTAATAGAAGAAACCTGATGATAACTTTATTATAGTTAGCAGGATCTTGGTAAATGTAAAATAAATAACAATAAAATAAATTTAAAAAAAAAACTAGAAAGATTATTCCCGATGACCATTAAAATGGATGAAAAATATAAAGTACGTCAGTCTCTGATATATATAATATAATTTTAAGGCCATTTTAATTAAAAATGCGTCTTCAATATAAACTGAAATATGAGTTATTTTCTTAGTTCTCAAAATATCAGAGCTTATCGAGACTCGCACACTAACAACTTCATTTAACGATATCTTAATTAAAAACATGGTTTCAATTAAACTGAAACACGGGATATTTCCTTTTTCATTTTCTTGTTCAATTTTTACAGTTCAATAAAGGTTTCTTAACTAATATATAATAAGCCTTCGAGAAAAACGCGTGTTATTTTTAGTTACATGTAGTATAATAGGTTCATATAACATATAACCTGTAACATTGTGAGTATGTTTTCTATAAAGTATATTAATATTGACACAAAAAACTATAGCGTCCAATACACTACCTAAGTACCATAGATTGTAGCAACCGGTCTGAAACAATTTTACGAAAAATGATTGCAACGGCACTGAAGCAATAACAAGTTGTTTGTCTTTGAGCGAAATTCTCGTGTGTTTCGGGTGAATGGTTTTGCGACTGCACACTTGGCTTTGAGAAGAAGGTTTTTGAAAAATGATGATTCTGTATATTTAACATATGAGGTTTGATGCGGCTTGTCTGGCCGGTCTATATGCAATCATTTCTTATTAAAACAATATTTTTATAACTATTCAAATTTTTTATGTGAAACTTTGTGAAAATTAATTTTTAAATTTGTTAAAAATACGTACTGTAAAACACTGTTTATTCCACTGTTTGCTTTATTTTGAGTTAAAATGTTTTCGAGAGACATCTTATTATCGTACTGTATTTTCTTTTTAGCAATATTCCTTATTAAAGTAAATATGACATTCTTTCGATATTTTCAATTTTTATCTCTTATCATGCACCGGCATATTATATTTTAACAATATTTATATGAAAGTATGTTCTAAGAACACCGTTACCGGCATTCGTCCCCAGTGGGATACTTAATTAATTAAGGATAAATTATTGAAGTCTCACAGAGACGAAGCTATTTATATATTAATTTGAGAAAAGTGGTTGGAAGTCTCTAATATTATGTCTCAGGGCTTACACGAGCTGGCTGTACGAGCTGGCTTAACTGATCACTCTACACAATGCAACGTTCACCAATTCCATTGTAAATATATCATATTTCAAATAAAATTAATAAAACAATTAGAGGCAGTGATAACGGGGATAAGGTTATGTTATGGGAGTGAGAGTAGGAAGCTGAGTTAGAATGGATAGGAGTGTGGAGTTGTTTTTTTTATTTATTTTATTTTTGATTATGAAACGAAAATATTTAAACAACCATGACCTAATATCATAATCAAAGTTTGCATTTATTTTTCTACATTTCTGACTTATTTTTTACAAAGCGTTGAAGTATCATTACATTAACTTTAATAAAGTAATAAAAACCCTCCAATTCCAATCGGAAAATATTTCAATTGAAACTTCTGCCGGGTTTTTATCATTTAATTTAACTTGTATTGAAACTAATAAATTTTTCGTAATCGATAAGTTACTGTAATGATAGATTAAAGTTTTGTAAAAAATACGTCAGAAACATAATCAAGGCAGGAATATGGTCATTAATATTTTCGGAATGACCCTGTACAGATGTCGTCGCTGATAATAAAACCAACAAAATAAAAACAATTTTTTTATACGTCTATATTAAATTTAAAACTTTATATACAATCTGGGTGGGTGGCCATTAAGGATTATTTTTGGGATCTGCGTTTCCGTACGGACAGAGCCTGGAGCTCTGATTAATCCATGACCGCAGTCACTATAGAGAACCATTCATCTCTTGATATTACCGTAGTCCATTGCGCTGTACTGTCCGACCTCTTGCAGGTCCATGAACACGCGGATATCCGCCCATTATATTATTACCATACATCTGGGACTAAACATTGGCTCGTAGGGTTGTTTAAGGGGGGGTAAGG
>JADDOH010018216.1:0-13642 GCA_016648135.1 Agrypnia vestita
ATAGTTATTACCTATACCTGATGATGAGAGGGACTGCTCCTCTCGAAACTATAGTAGTAATTTAATAACCCATATTGTGTGTGTATTACAAAGTAAATTTAAACATTTTTTAAATGAATAATTCCATTTCATTCCATTGTTTATTTATTGAAAAATCTAAGAGACCCGGCATTAAAAAAATACAGTAGTAATAAATAATAAACACACGTGTTTGTTACATCTGTTTTTAGTAACATCGACGGATGCATAGTGTTCTGCTTAACGAAGCTAATCTTGAAATTTCACCATAACACTGATAAATTACCCTGACTTTTTTATTTACAAAGAAAAATTTACAAGATGAACTGAATCCGTCATTTTCACTCGTCCCCCTCGCGTAAGTTTAAGACATATTTATACCACATTTAATACATTCTTCTTTGCATAATTAAATCCCCTAGTAAAAAATCGTTTATTTTTAATTATGTGTTTAATTACCTGTTAAAAGCCGCAACAATCGTAGAACGTGTATGAGAAGATGTATGAATGTGGTCGAAGCAAAAGTGGTGTGCCAGGATAGAAGAGTGTGGCGTTCAATCCTCTCTGCCTACCCCTGCAGGGAAACGGCGTGATGGTTAGTTAGTTATGTGTTTTTTTAAATCTTGTTTCAAACCGAGTCTCTTAAGTAAAAACGTCTTCTTATAATAAAGCGCGATTTATTTACTAAAATATTATACTTTTTTATCACATTTTAAATTACCTTTTTACTTTGACCTTTTCATAATTATTTTTAAGTTTCCACGCTTTTTTAAACAAATCAAATGTATTGGAATCAGCCGTGGCACCAAGTAAAATCTAAAAGAATTATTCAACCGTAGAATCATCTATTAAAAACATTTTCTATCGCATTATTGTCCATATAAATTTTTCAACCGTTTTCAAACGATTTTACTGTGTAATAAACATTAAAAAATCATGGTCAATATTATCAAAATATGTTTTGTATGATTTCATACAAATTTTTATTTACCTAGCTATACGAAAATAATTGATATCGAATTCAGAGGGTAATGATGTTCTCGTGTACGTGCAACGCAGAGGTTAGTCATCCTTAATGTACTCTTGCTTAAACGTTGTCCAAAATCAGTCGCTATGAAAAAGTTTTTTGTACTTGTATTTATACTTTACTATAAACATATATATTGCTCACCTAATCCAGAGGTATCCTCTTAATTTTTTATAAATTATAATCTTTAACTTGTATTAATTCTTCACTTCAAACACATACATTGCTCACCTATTCAAAAGCTATCCTCTTAATTTTATAATCTCGTTAAATGCCAAGTTTTAACAAATTTAAAATATGTTGTTGCAAAATTTACTTTACCACTACTTTCAGAGGCCCTTTCAAATAATTCTGGAAAGGGTGACAACTAATTTTCAAGATTCTGATTTTATTATTGATGTTCATGGATCTGTGAGTAAATTAAACAGATTATCAAACTATAAATTGAACTACAGTATTAATGTTATTAAACCCTGGTACAACAATGTTACGGTAAGCGCTATTTTGCATTTTTAATTTCACCTTATTATTTAAACTCGACATGGGCAACGTACTTTTTGCTCGGCAATGTTGCATTTATGTAATTTGAAAAGCGTAGAATTTTTTCAAATAACCAATAATCTAGCCCGTGGAACCAAGTGTAATTTTGAAGTTTAAATTGGTTAATTCAAATAGAACTGATTGATCATCAAATGTATTTTGACTTAAAAGTCAAATTTAATGACGTCTTATTAAATAAATTTTATGACTATATCTTTCCAGAAATATGTAGCAGATGTATACAATTAAATAATGATTAGATTTAAATACTAACAGTTATATGAGTAGCTTGTTGGTCTTGTGGTTAGGACACTGGCCTCGTGATCCAAAGGTTGCGGGTTCGAACCTCACTTCAGACTAGCAAGTTAGTCCTATTTTCATAGCACAAGCGTTTAGCTTAGTTTGAAAATAGTAAGAATATTGATGTGACACGTATTCCGTATTCACATTTCTATTTTATTTTTTTTTAAATAAAAAAAAAATAAAAAAATTCAGAAAATAAACCTGTCAAAATAATCGAATACAAATATTTCCTGAAATATTAATAATCTGCTGAAAATTTTGTAGACTACACCATAAAATGTAGTTATTTTTATTTTACAACAAATTCCTATTTCTGTACATTTAAAAAATACACTTGCATCCAATTGTTCATTTTGTGTTTATTATGTGAACTATATACGGATTTAGTCTAATAATTTAT
Organism: Agrypnia vestita; assembly: GCA_016648135.1. Lineage (NCBI taxonomy): Eukaryota > Metazoa > Arthropoda > Insecta > Trichoptera > Phryganeidae > Agrypnia > Agrypnia vestita. The sequence continues at coordinate 2,289 of JADDOH010018216.1, forward strand.
TTTAAATACTGCGAAATTTTTTAATAAAAATAATAATACAATATGTTTGATAATTTATGTGGTACACTATGTTTATAATAGATCACCGCAATAGCGCTGTATATATACGTACCTCAAATTACTTAGATAACATTAAACTAATTGTACTTACACATTAAACTCAAGATTTTTCAATCTTAATTTCAATACAGAAAGTTTTTCTTCTGGCTTGTGTCTTCTGGGGTATTATGCTGTGTTTTTAGGTAGGCCTAGGCCAGAAAGGTCGTAAAAACACGGCACAATACCCCAGAAGACACAAACCAGAAGATTCTGAGTGGCTGTGAAAACCTAAGAACAGAAAGATTTATCCGAATCCGACAAATCCGAAAAAAACACAAAGTACAAACGTCAGTAGACACAAAAGAAACAATAAAATTAAGGACAGCACTAAAGTCTCTGGCACAGTCAAAACACAGCCCTGCAGTGAAATTCTCGGTAATCTCAGAAAGCGTTCGCGGATTCGGTTATTGCCGGGAAAAGCTCAACAGTCAGAACGATGAATTCTCAAGCCGAGAAACACCTCGGACCTGCTGAGGCTGGCATTTCGGTGTAACTCGAGTTTCTCGCAAGCTCGGCCTAGTACGAACCTCACACAAGCTCGGTTTGTTATTAACCTGGTCCAGCAGGAAGAGACTCAACTGCCTCGGAAAGGGTGGCATTTGGGAAAGATTGGGAATTTGGCGAGAGTTCGGCTGGTTATTCAGCTAGCCATTCAGGTTATGTATACTAGTTAGGGGTTTTTGTTTACACCCAGGTGCCGTATCGCGTTCTAAAATATTATACAATCATATGGCAAATACTAAAATTCATTTCAATTACATAATCATTTATTTCTTACAACAAAAAATATCGGCAATTGGCCCCAGCTACTCAAAAGGTTATCCAGGTCTGATTTATACCATCAAACTAGAAGGATAAATTGTCTGCAAACTTATCCAGTAGTCACAAATTTTGCGTTGGCTTGCAGATTGATCTAAGATGAGTTTTATTTGAAATGAACGCATCTATCAATTGATTTATTTTCGTTCTGGATACAAATTTTATTTTAATACAGCCACAGTATAACTCTCCGCCAGCCATTTCCGGTTAGCACACAAAATATGAACATTTGAAAAATAATCAAACGAAAGGAAACGAAAGAAAAAGTGTGGGATGTACAAGGAGCGTTTATGAGAGCAAGAGGATGTATGGATCAGATTTTCACACGTCACGTGGATCTGCAAAAGGCGTATGAGACGGCAGTTACGGAACGTTTTGTCTGAGTAGGAGATGAAGGGTAAGCCCATTCAGGCAATTTTTTATCTGTAGGAGGGAAGTAGTGCTTGTGTAAGAATTAATGGGTATTCACGTGGTTTTATATTACAAGAGATGTCAAAGGGGGAATCGTAATGTCACCACGATATTTCAACAGGTACCACTCTACATGCATAATTGTGATAGTACTGAAGGAATCAGAAGAAGTGCAGTGCTAGTGGCTAATAGTAATCTACAGTGCCTGGTGGCTGGAATGTCCAGTGTTTGCATGGAGAGTGAACTCCGATGAATGTTAGCCAATTAAAAGTGATAGTGACCGAGAGAGACGAAAGACTAAATGATATAATGATAAACAATAATGCTTAGAACAAATAAATGAGTTTTTATATTTGGGAAATATGTATAATAAGGACGACAAAGCTGAGAACGATACGAAAAGAAGAGTAACTGGGGACAACAAAGTAAATAGTGCTCTGAATGCAATTACGGTCAATAAGAATCCGTCAAAGGCAGCAAAATTAGCAATAAATAACGGAGTTACAATGCCAACTTTGAAGGATGGAAGTGAAGCCTGGAATTGGTAAAAAAAGAACAAAAGTTGACTGAATGCTGTAGAAATGCGGTCGCTCAGGCGCAGTGTGGAAAATCTTTGTACTATAGAGTGGAGAATCAATGAATAAAAAGCAGACTGTAGCGATGATGTATGAAAATGGATAAGGCAAAAGTGGTGTGCTAGGATAGGAGAGTGTGGCGTTCTATCCTCTCCGCTCACCCCTCCGAAGAAACAGTGTAATGATTATTTTTAGTTTGTTTAAAAATAACTATGTTATTTATTTATTAAAAATATCATAAAACATTTAAAAATGTAAAACGCATGTTAAATATGTGTGCAATAAGTAGGTCATTGGTAATTGGGCATCGTTGTTTTTCCAATCGAAGGTGGTATCTGTGATATAATATGACTGATGATCTTGAAGCAGATAGTTACAATGTTTTTATTTTATACATTCTTACTTAAAAAATAAAACATTGTAACTATCTATTTCAAGGTCATCTATCGTATTAGGTATATCACAAATTGATTTGCAAAAATTTATGCAAATCAATTTGCACACGAACATTATTTACAATAAAAGAGCTAGAATAAGACTGTGATTCAGAAAGAAGTGAAAATCTAAAAAAATATGATATACAGTTCACTGATGATTTTCGATAGAGGAAATAAGAAAATCACAAAAAATATTTAAATTTACAATAAACCTTAAAAAAATTGAGTTGTGTTAATTTTTATTAGATTGTAAAATAATGAATACTGCATATATATTTACGTAGGCACCACTCTCAGATTTCGATTAGGTAATCCAAACGATTATTAAACTTATAATCGAATACCTATCATGGAACTCATTACAATTAATTGCAATACCTCGCTATACGATTACTATGTATACAAATTAACGCTATAAATACCTTCTAAATTTTAATTTACTTTTATTTTTTGCCCCAAAAGTTTTCGATATACAAACAAGAAATAAACTAAAACGATCCTGACGAATACCGCAACACTAACGTTTATCGATGCATCGAACAAGATACATTGACTACTACAAAAAACTGCAAAAATTATCTTTACGCCGGATAGAACTAAAAACATTGTTATCTTTCTAAAAAATACATGTGTACGGTACGGATCCTATGGGATTCGTATGGATTTTCTTCAAAATAAATTATTCGTTATACAGCATTTTCCTGTACGGCCAACATTCCCGGAGCGTACCTGGATCGTTAAACGAAATATTGTTTTACTTGAGAATTGTCGGAATATATATGTATATTCCTGCAAACTTGAATTCTAGGTAACGATAAATATATATTTTCTGTTTACGAATTTATTAATTACTGAATCTGAATTTTCAGATTATTTTGGAAACATTTGAGTTTAGAAGCAATCAATACAAAAAAAGCTTCATAAGAATGGAAAATAAGATGTGTGACTTGTTAGACAGCGGCAGAGTTTGGTTTTTTCTTCCTATGGTTCAAAAATATGGAAGTTTTCCTAGTAAATGTCCTTTGGTAATCAATTTTTGCTTTACTTATTTTAATTCTTAAACTATGTATTGTATTTATATTTTAAACGATAAAGATAACCAACAACTATCTTACAGTGATTTGCGTCATAAAAGAAATAAAGTTCGAGTACACTCAATGCAAATAAAATATTAACCTAACCTAAAAGTCAAGTCAGCATATCAAATTGAGGAAAAATGCTATAAAAATATAAAAAGTAAGTCCAGAAACAAAACTACCTCATTTTATAAGGCAACCTTTATACACGGTAAATTTTAACGTACTAGGCCAATGTTGTTTTTCAATAACTTTTTTATGTAAACAATTTCAGTTATTATAACTTTAAAGGTCATTTATTAAGTTCTTAACAATTTATCATGAAAAATAATATTGGACAAATGGCTGCTTCGAACAAGAGATCTTTTAATCATATTTTTCAGTACTTAGGTATATTTTGGCATATTTCTATCAAAATTTGCTCGATTTCTTAATGAACGTTGTGTTTTGCTGTTTAATTGTTATTGGTATATTATAATTGATATTACTGGACATCCTTATCTTTATGTAGCCAATATGCTGTAATAATAATAATGATAATAATATTGGATTATTTATATAGCGCCATTTTTGTGAAAATTTCACCTGAAGGGCGCTTTACACACAAAAAACTCTTACATACTAAAATCATAATCACAAAATGAAAAATAAAATGAAAAAGGAAAAAGAAAGAAAAACAGTTCAAAACATAAAATAGTAAAAAAAACAACGTTAAAAACAACAATATTAAAAAGGTTCTGGGAAAGATTTTGTAAACAAGTGCGTTTTAAGTCTTTTCTTAAATAATGTCTGTAGACCTGTAGACCTTATTGATGAATTTCATCTTGTGCAGGTTATCTAACTGAAGTATCTGGGCCTTCACCAACACTTTCACTTACTGTATCAATGTATTATGGCATATGTGCAGTAGGAGCTCTGATGAACTTGCTTTGTGAACACTGTATTACATCCTATTTGAAAATGTTCCACAAATTGCTCTTTAAGAGCGGATTGCCTAATTTTAAGAAGAAAATGTTTGATTATATGCAGTATTATTGTTGTCTTTGGAGGCACGTTATTTTAACCAGAGAATCAGAAAGCAAAAGTATTCACTATAGACGATCCATTTTGATAAAATGTTAAAATTATCATGTATGCTGTGGTTGCGCCAGATCTGCATCAAGTGATGCGTTTTTTTCATTCCCAGCTTAAAAAAACAAATCGTTTGATTTTTTTCGAAACGAGGTACCTACACAGAATATTTTAAAATAAATTTGGTTATTATTTAATGTGTACAAATATTACATAAACATTATTTAACATTCGAGTCACTTTAGGGTGAGATACCTACATCGAAATGTTTATTTTCTTAAGTCAATTTCATTTTTCCTGACGGCAATTATATTTGTGACATTTACTTTTTAGGTTTGAATATACAAGGGTTGGAAATGTGTCAAAGTCTAAAGTGTCCACGGGGATTATGATTGTTTCAAAAACGCAGTATGCAGTGCGTAATTTTGTCATTACCAGTTTCAAAAATAACCAAATAGTATGAAAGTAACAGGCAATAATAGCGCAGAGGCCACTATCGGCCGTGCAGCGTCCAGTATCTACAGCCGATAGCCAATTGCAGACACCAATGGCCGCGTAGCGGGTAGGTAGTGGGCGGCCGATATCCGATAGCCGATTGCTTAACTGCTAGTAAAACATTAATGCGGCACTTCATATGTTACATAACGAATTGTTAAGAGTTAATTAATTTATTTTTATGAAAATCATTAAAATTCTTTCATTTAAAAAGTTTTTCATAAATAACATTGACCCGTGACGTAAAAAAACACCCGATACACACCCTAATAAAAAAAATACGAAATATGCTTCTTATATTTAAATCTTATTATTTGACACTAACGTGAATTTCGTAATTTCAGGTTGGAGTTACGTATGTCGAGAATTTCGAATTCGATGTAAGTGGCTTTCCGATGAATTTTCCAGCTTCAAAATGGCGTTTCGATTTCATCGTCTTACAGGAAAAAACAAAAAAAATATTTTTAATTTTTCAACTTGAATTCAAAATACAAAGTCGTGTTAGGCATGTTAAGAAGAAAAAGGACAATTGAATATTAATTTAATCATAAAATTTGTATATTATCGAGAACAAGAAATCACTAACCGCATTCATTACTTTTTTTGTGATTTCTAGATTATTTTTGGTAGATACGAATATGTATGTACCTACTTGTATTTGTCTTCGAACATTTCTCAACTTATAAATTCTCATTTCACGAGCTCGTCTTAATTACTAATTTTAATGTGTTTGAGAATATTTTGTCCATAAAATTACATTAGCAGTTTTCTTCGTTACTATCCATAAATACAAAAAGAAAAACGTATTTACTTTGCACAGTATATTATTTTTATGGGGATTGCATTCAAAGGTTATTTTTTAATATATTTTTTTTTTCTTTTTTGTGTAATTTTCTTTGCTGTGTGGAATTATTTGCATAGAGGTGTTAAATGTAAGTCAATTTAATGATTTAATAAACAAATATTAGTGTTGTGCATTATTTTTAATATTTTTTACATATTGTATGAAAGCGCTACGCATGAAAGATAAAGAAATAAATTAAAAATTATAAAGTGTCCTGCCAATCCTATAGATTATCAGCACCTACTGGCGCGTGAACTTCCACCAAATAGTCATATCCTTTACAAAGCGATATTATTTTGTAAAAAAAAATAGATGATTATCGTGGGTATTGTCCAACTAAATAATGTCATCATTTGTCATTAAACATAAAATGCTAATTAGGACCGGAAGGCAAAATGCAGGCAGAACAAAGGCTTGCTGGACCGATGTCATTGGCAGTAGTGCATGTCATATTATTGTATACAGAACGACCCAGAAGTAGATATACAAAATTACTTTTACATTTGTTTAAAACTGTTTTATTTCTCCAGAGAAAGTACTTCGCGGGACGTGGCTTTGGGAGACAAATGAAATGAAGTAACGATTTACTAATTAGAAATTAATTACTTTAATAATTTTTCAAAGTCACTTAACACGAATTAAATTTAACACTAGTCATCGCTGGGTAGTACTTTATCTATCACTTGCTAGAATATTCCATTCAAATTATCGCAAAGTAAGTATCGCTTATTTTCAACACCAGTTAGGTACGCTCGATTATTTCGCTTAATACCTGTCGCTCCGAATTCCACGACTGGCTACTCCGGCCATCGTTCCGCGGCTGATATCGTGACGATAGAAATGTCAAAACAATAACTCACTGTATAGCTGTCAGTTCCGCTTTATATACGCAACATGCTGATTTTTCGAACCTCCTAGATTATTCTAATGTTTACTAGATAATTCCAGAGTATGGTAGTGTGTCTTAGAAGGTACTAGAGAGTTCGATCTTATTGTTGTCATCGATATATTACGAGGGATTCTGTACGTAGGTAATCCCTTTTACCATCTCGTTACAGTACTTCAGGACTGATTTTCGTCGAAATGTCCATGAATAGTATCAAACGTGTTCCGCGGTGGAACTCAAAATCAGGACTTCACTAAACTGCTCCTCTAAAAAGATAAGGCATCGAGGAGGGCATCTTCTCATTATGCTTTCGCCTAAAAGTAACGCGATAACAGATGTATCCACATTCCACACTCTATGATCGTAGAATGTAGATTAAAGGACGGATGGGAGAACGCCCCAAAAAGCGAACGAATTAAAAAAGTTCATCTCGAAGAATTTACGAAATCGATGTGAACCAGAATACGATACAAATCATCATCATTATCATCACTCTTGGCACTACTATAGAGATTCTACACTAGTATAGAGCTCATTGTTGTAACGTCTGCGCGTAAGTCCATTTTCTAGAACCGGTCCGAGAATACACCTCAAAATTTTCCTTTCATAAACGTCCAGTGCTCGCTCATTCCTTTTAGTTGGTACCCATGTCTAAGCTGCGTGAGCATTGGCCTAATAAGCGTTTTGTACACTAATATCTTGGTGTTTCTGGACAGCAGTCTGAATGTTATCTGCTTTAATATGATACAAATATACAATAATTATTATACCGTATTACTACAGTAAAATGTTCTACTGTATTCCTACTGCTGTGTCACCTTTTATGTATATTATGAGATACCTGCTTGTACAATTCATAGGATACCTAACAATGAGCTGCTCACGATATGTGAACTGGAACTGCAGCAGTCATTCCTGATTTATTCATAAACAATCAAGGAACAAATTTTCAAAAATTTCCCAACTCAATCTGTACTACCATACGATTTTAGAGATCCTTTCAAATAATTCTGAAAAATCAAATCAAGAAATACAGCGGGTAACATAACATAACTAACAGATTGAAAAATTAAATGAATACAAATATAAAATTACATAATAAAATCATTTGAAATAAAATTATAACAAACGTTTTAAAAATTTTGTCTTATTCATCGTCGAAATTTGTTGCTTCTTCTTCTTCAGCGGACTCTTCATCAGAGCTTGAATGATACAAAATTTACTAAGATTTTATGTGTGAGGTTAGTGAAAATAGCACTGCTATCTAATAGCCAGTGGTCGGCCGCTAGTTACCACACTAATAATATATGTTTTTTTAACTTAGAAGTGTGGGGCCGACAACTGGTTGACGTGTTAAAATTGATGTAGGTACCTACAATTGGTCGGCCATGCAGCGCCTTAGGACGGTTTTGGTAGACGAATTTTATCTTTGATCATCTTAATGTTAATTAAATATGGAGATAATTAATTTTATATCAATGGCGACTCAAACTAAAAGACTTTCATCAGATACCTATGGAAGATAGCCTTCAAAAAGCCCTTTAAGTAAGAGAAGGGAAAAAATTCGAGCAGCTTGTCGGAAATTGTCTGAAAATTGATGTTCCTAGGGCAAAACTGCAGGACCTCGTCAAGGGATGGGTGTTGGAAACAACACGTCAAATGGGACCAAATCACTTTATATCGTTATCCGACGAAAACAAAATTGTTGAATAGTTAATAGCGTTAGCAAAATATCATTTTCCTCTAAAAACAAGAACTTCCGACTACTGTGCAGCAAATTGTGAAGGCAGAAAAAATAAAAACACCTTTCATAGATGAAAAACCGGGAGTAAGATGGTATTTATTATTCTTACGCCGGCCGCATTATTAGCGCGTGCTAAGAATACGCAAAATATACAAAAAGTTGGTTTAATGACTTGAAAACCCATCTAATAGAAAACAATGATGAAGATGTATTAGAAAACCTTAATCGAATTATTAATGGAGATGAAAGCGGCTTTAACGTATGACCAAAATGCCCAATCGAAAAAATAATTCTCTTTCTGGTTTCTAGTATGTGATTATTAGTGTATTTTATATGTGCCTACCTACCTATAAACAAATTGAGACGATTTGTGAAAAGCTTAAAAGGATTTAAGTTTAAATTTTTTAAAAATTGCCTGTTATAGCGCAAATTCAAATGAACGTCTGGCGGCCCTGTGCTAAAATCTAATGGCCGACTACTGACGTATGAGCCTGTACAGATGGCGCGTTTTACGCGCGAGCGCACTCGCGCATTCTCGAGATATTGGAACTACATACATCCCGTCCAGATGCTGACGCGCGTTTGCTCACTCGCGCATAAAACGCGCGCTACGCGCGGGACTCTCGACTCGCGCGTTTCACGCGCGAACGCCGCACGTGTTGAGATACTCGGGCGGCATTGTTGCGTCCAGTACCTACTAAGCGCGAATCCGTGCTTGAGATGCGCACAATCACTCGTTTGGCAGATCAGGAAGCTATAACTCTTTTCACTCAAAAGATTTAAATCACTCTTATGCATCTTTAAATACAAATACAGATCGAAAGATCACCATTTCGCATCTTTAAATCTATAAATCGCACTTGCTCTGAATGAATTACATAGAAATTGAGTGATTTGATTTACATGATACGATTACAGAATAAAGTTAGAGCAGTTTCTACAGTTTTCGGCCACTTGAGCGAAGATTTTCCTGTTTACAGGCTTAGGACTGTCAACCTAGATACAAAAGACTAGAATTCTTTTGTTTTTATCCACTGATAATTATTAATTACACCTACACGTTTCGGAAAAATCCTTTCCTTCTTCACTGTCTGGACTTCAAGCGTTATCTGGATGCAATATAAATTGAAACGCGCGAGTGGTCTCGCGCGTAAAACTCTGCATCTGGACGCAATATAAATTGGAACGCGCGAGTGAACTCGCGCGTAAATCGCGCCATTTGAACAGGCTCTATAGGTAGCCGATTTCTGACAGAGGCCGACTACCGGCAAAACAGTCATTTTTCATAAAAATATTATTTTAATTATTATGTTTAGGCTAATTTAAAAGAACTAAAAATATGATAAAAATAAATTCGCTGTTCTTTAACACATATGTATTTTTCTAAACCACCTTTCAAAATTAACTTACAATGATTTTCCAAAGATGACTTTTTAGTAAAATGGCCGACTACTAGCACAATCATTCTATATTCAATAAGTATCTAATTATATGAAAAATGCAAGAATCTAGCAAAGAACCCTTGCCCTTAGACTTATATTTCACATGTTTTACTTGGAAAAAAATTAGTAATTTTGTCATTAATATATGCAAAATATTTACAAAACATTGTTTTTTTTTCTATATAACTAACTACCTATATTTAAGGATCAAATGTTAGTAGGTACCTTTATTTTCGCATGTGATCGTGAATCACATAAATCAATATTCTCTCCGCTCACGCGCTCTTGCGAAGAGATTAAAAACCAGCATGCTGTAGCGTCGGTAATGCAGGGATTAATTTTATCGGTTGTAGTATGACGGTAAAGGCGGCAACGCTGCGTCTGCGCCAATCGGCGCTATCGGCCATCGGCTTGTGATCAGGGGGTGGGCACTCGTAGTGCCGAGATAAATGTGGCGCCACAGAACAGCCGTGACGTTATACGCCATGTTGGATAATAATATCCGGTTCCTTGTCAGCCGCCATGACACCCTTGAGTCTTCCGAAGCGTCTGCGCGTCTGGTTTGCTTTGACAGGTGGTTGACAAAATTTAAACTTTAAAACAGAAAACGAAGCATGATGGAGGTTGCTATGGCTGAGGAAGTGAAGGTACTCATAAATGTTCTAAATTCGGGAAATACATGATTAAATCTTATTCATCTAAATCCAGCTTTCCATTTACTTAAAAATTGTTTATAATGTTCCAAGTTTCACTGGCGGACATATTCCTTTTTGACTTTTGAATGTTTATACGTATATTTTATATATTTTCAGATTTATCATGTCGGAACGGATGCTGGTGTTATGTTTCCACTTGGAGAACAAATGAAATAGTCCACAGATTTTCCAGATGTAATGAACATACTTTAAATTAGTGGATCCGCCGAATTTCGAATCCAGATAAATAATGGACATATACAAAAAAAACAGTGCCGTTCATCTGGAAGGTCTGCCTAGTAATTATTTAAAATATTTTTTATAAATCTAGTCTGTGCAATTATTTTTTAAAACAGTTTTTATTCGCTTATCAGAATGTACTAAACGTCCCATAGGATTTATTATATATACAGCGACGATAAATTCAATTCACTACTATATTTTGTATAATCACTGAATAATAAGTCATTATTTTCCTTTATTTTGAATGTGTTTTGTAAATTCTTTATCTTTTAGTATTGTAACAAACTAAATGTTTTTTATTGTTAAATTTATTATATTCATTATGTAATTGTCAGTTTTCTTTGCCAATTGTTTTTCTGACTCTTATTATGGAATTGGCGGATTTGATATAAATAAATATTTAATTCAAATTTATCGTATTTTATTTTAAAACCTGCTTTATATTTTCAGAAATAAATATTAATTTAAACAAATAAATAAATCAAGCTACATGTATGTGACGGTCGCTAGGTGGCGA
>JADDOH010018217.1:0-15324 GCA_016648135.1 Agrypnia vestita
TATTAATTAGTAAATACATGTAAAGAATATGTATGTGCATTTTTTTAATATTGTATTTTGTCGCACAGTAAACTGTCAAAAGAATTTGACGATGTCCGGATTGCTTTAAAAATGGAATAAAAATGTTAATCAATTGAAAAGAGACCACATATAAGGTCGAAAATTTTTCGTTAATTTACCAGACTGCCGTGGCGAAATTGGATAACGCACCATCCCCGGATATAGAATGGAGGTCCATTTGATTTTTCTGCATATCTTTTCTAATTGATTAATAAAAAATATGTTTAAAATTCACAGAACTTTGTTCTGAAATTGCAACTTCACACTAATAATGTGTTTTCTTTAATGTCATATACCTACATTTATTAATACAATACCAACGTCTCGGAAAATGGGTTGCTACCATCTGACGGCCAACTCTACACCGCGTGCGCTCATTGGTAAAATGAAATAGCGCGCGCTTCCCCGGCGTCTAGTTTCCTGTTACGCATTTCCGTCCATTTTCACGAAATCACTCGAATTTGTCAAAAATGTGCTATACGAGGTATTGTTTTATCACGAGCGATACGAAAAATGAACAGCTGTGTTATTATTATTTTTCCGAAACGGGTATTATTAAATCTCTTCATTTAGGTAAAAATCTTTTACAATCAATTTTTTTTTGGTACTCTCAATAATATTACGTTATTTTTGTCGAACAGTTTTTTACAAACCAAATTTGTCCAGAGATATTAGAAATCTAAATTCAACACAACCCTAATTTATCGAATTCGACATTTCTTCCGAGCCTAATGTTGAAGTTGAATATACCGAATCCCAATTATTATAAAAATTTGTGTCCGCAACTCCGTGTAACGCCCGTAACTTATTTTATAAAAACATTTTTTCTTTTTTTATATAAATAAATATATACTTTTTCTATAGGAAACGACATGTAAAATACACATTAAAAAAACATTCCTGGGATACTAACCATCTATGATCGACTATAACATTTTGCTGACCCTGTTGAAGAATAATCAGAGATGTGAATTATTTGAAATGCAAAAACAAAATATCTATTTTTATATGGAATTTAAAATACTTATTTTAAAATGCATTTTCTTTTTTACTTCCTTTCTTTTAACTCGTGGCGTCTGCTTGCTTGCCGGCTTGCCGGCTTGCCATCTAAAAAACTTTGGATCGATTTTTAACCCTTTTCCCGTGATCCAATCGAGCTGAAACTTGCCAAGTAGACTCGTGGCGATGATCAAGAAGATCTATCAAATTTTCGTTAAAAAAAATTAATAATTATAGTATAATTTCGGATTTTTAGAAATTTTATTGGTTTTTTCAAATTGAAATCATTAGAAAAGTTTCATTATTAGCAACGGCGGCCCGATAACGTCGCGGAATATTTTCTAAATTTGAATTACTCCGTCGGTATACATAATAGGTACTTCACTAGGAATGTCGAAAATCTAAATTGACTGACAAATGTTTTAAGAATTTAATCTTCAAAGCATGAAGTGTCTTATAAAAGTTCAAAACATCTGACATTTTAGAAATGTATTAAGTTACTGTAAGTTTAGTGTTATGTTATATGTTTTAATTCGTCTTTAATTGTTGTTATATTTTACAAAGAAAGGGAGTATAATAAAAACTTGGTTTTTATGGGTTAGTTTTTTTTATATTGTATTTGAAATACTTCTTTTCTAAATGCATTTTCTTTTTATTTAAAATACATACTAATAAACATATTTTGTTTTATATCCTTGAAAGATTTGGCAGACAGTTCATGGTGCAACATTATTATATTTAATATAATTATATTTAAAATATGTTTTATTTTAACTTTGTAATACACACACATACAATATATGAGTTATTAAATTACTACTACAGTGTCAAGTGGAGCAGTCCTTCTCACCATCTGGTATAGATAATAACCAACTTAGGCCCGGTTGTTTCAAGTTCGATCAAAGTAAGCGGTCGATAAAAGCATAGATTTTTACGAAAACGGATCGTCTGATTGGTGGAGAACGTAAAATTTCAGTTTAAACTCTACGCTTACTTTGATCGAATTTGAAACAACCGGGCCTTAAACACAAAATATATCAATCTAATCAGGTAGGTCGGGGGGCGCGCGGTGGGGAGGGGTTTTTTTCCCGCAAAAAGCTCTAGGATTGGTGATCCTACAACTTTTATGACGTATACCGACTTATCGTTTATTTTTATTTTTATTCTCGTCTATTAAGTGTTGGGATAAAAAATTTAAGATCCCGATATTGCTATTTTCAAAATGCGGTCGTAAGACCCGCCGTATATTTTATTAAGGGGAATACCTACCTAGACATTTCGATATTATCGATTTCTTAATTTTTTTTTTAAAGCATTTTCTTAAAGCTTGAGGTCTTAAGAATGTGTGGTGAAAATTTCAAGCAAAAATTCAAAAAAATAAAAAAGTTATAGCTGATAATATTGACATCTCTTTGTTGACTACGCGCTGCGCCGTACGGCGCCGCACAACATGCAGGTAGCTGCCAGTCGGGCTTTTTCATAATAGAAACGTTAGACTATTATGTTTGTGAAGAGTGCTCTATGATATGGGAATTCTAAGCAAGGTGGAGGACTTATTTTATGGACCTGGAATCGACGATTTTATGTAAGTTGAAAGATTTCGCGATTTATTCATTACTCAATTTTCAAACGCGTTTTACTCGAAACCGTGTTTTGAAAATCGGTGACCAAAATATCTCGGCAACCATTAAACCGATCACTTCAAATTTCTAGTGTTTATTCTATACATAATTATCTAGTCTTTGTCGTAGGATTTTTTATAAGTGACTTACTTGTTTTATCGGTATAATAACCTCGATTTTTTCCCTGAAAAACTTACTTTTTTTATCGGTATAATAAACCCGATTTTTTTCCTGAAAAACGCTATTTTAAATTCAAACGCCCGCCATTTTGTCCAAAATCTATATTTTCAATCCTATGTCGAAGACTAAATTAACATGTCAATTTTGATAATCTTTTTGTTTTTTTTTATTCTGATGATTACAGATGAAATGGGATTGTCACCACGGAGGACCTTTTTTTTCGGCAGTCAACAAAACTCAAAAATTTTTCGCCACTGTCGAATGTTTTTTAATAAAAAAAAATGAACATATTCTTAAAAGTATGTACTATCTTGTAGAATCATACCGATACAACAATTATAGGTTTTCTTAAAAAAAATTCACAAAATTGCCTTTTTTGCGCTTCGTAGGTAGGTTCCCCCATAAAAAGGTTCATGTGAAATCCCGTAGATGGCTATTACCAAACAGAAAATGTTTTATATAAAATCTCATAGATGATGCCGTACATTCGTAATATTTGCTTAGCGGATTATAACAGATAAAAATTAATATCGACCAACCGTCCTAATATGAGTCAGCTCTGTACTAAGTACCACACTTTACTCCACTTCACACCTCACATGTTTTTAATCGCACATAATACTACAAACGTATAAGCATCTTTTGAACTGAACACAAAAAGACAAAAACCAACTTTCAGTTTTCGAGCACACTTCAAAGTAGAGATGAGCGATTACGAGATTTTTCCATAATCGAATTATTAGTAATCGAATGATTAGTAGTCGACACACGAGACATTTGTAATATACAAATTGGCCAAATCCTGATTAGAATTTAATTTTATTAGGAACCTATCTGACCATATTTAAGAAATATATCCTGTATCCTGTCTGCAATGTTCAACATTTAACCGGTTGTGTATCGGCCGTATGTAATGCGGAATATACCCTGTCTGCCGCACAATATCGCGCACGATTGCTGTTTTTTAGACCCTTTTTGTGATTCATGTAAAAATCAACAATAATCGCTAAAAAGTTGCAGTTTATGGTTTGTCAACATACAGACTTCAATAATTACTTATACTTCAATAATTACTTGTACAATAATTACTTATTCATTAATTATGAAAATAAATAACGTAATTAACACGTTTTTAATAAAAAAAAATTAACAGATAAATAATACAATTAATGCGCAGTTCGAAGACGACATTTGGAATGATTTTTTATCCGGTTTGCGCCGCAAATGAAGTTACTTGACAAATAGAACTCGTTCATTGTTTTACTTGAATGTACATTACCTAGCCGGCAAACATCGTGAACAATTTTCGGCGTAGTGGGGGAAAGTTTGCGCATGTAAACTTTAAACTACCTCACCCCTGAGACCCAAAATTTGTCTTCTGCGCAGCTAAAGCCATTGTCAAACCTAATTTTCATTTTCAAAAAAATATATATAAATAAATAAACTAATTGTAGTACCAATGAAGTGAACTACTGCAGTACTACAAAATTGTAGTACTAATTAAGTGAACTAATTGTAATAATACAAAATTGTAATGACCTACAAAAAGCGCTTCTTGAAAAGTGTGCTACTATAAAATTTTCAAAACCATGGGGTGGGGGGGGGATTGTTTCATTGTTTCAGTTTCCGGAAATTTCTTCATTCAGTCCCAAAATTTTTCAAACCATGGGGGGAGGGTTGTTTCAGTTTCCAGAGATTTCTTCATTCGGTCCTAACAATTTTCAAACCATGGACATAAAAAATGTACTATTTGAAGTGTGTGTACTTTGTAGCGTTCGCTTTACAATGAAATGTACTATTTGAAGTATGTACTTTCAATAACTTTGAAATGTGTGTAGTTTGTAGTGTACACTTCAAAAGGTGTGAAGTATACACTTCAAAGTAGTGTAGTACTACATTGTAGTAGTTAGTACAGAGCGGACCTATCGCAGCGGCGCATTCTAATATATTCTCTTTTCTATGGTCACCGTCCGCCAGCGAAATTGCGAAATTGTGTATTTGTTAGGGATGGGTCGTCGACGTATTTACCGTCGACGAAACGAGACCGTCCACGTCCGGCCATCGACGAGACGATCAACTAGTTGAATTCGTCAACTAGTTGACGCGTCAACTTCGTTACGCGGACGTCGTGGACGTTCTATCTAAACATCGGGACGATGGTCAACTGTCTACGGTTCGACGCGACGCTGCTCGACGGTTCAACCGTTGCCGGTACATAATTTAAAAATACTTTACATTTGAGATGTTATCTAGAAATTTATTGAAGAATACATCTTTCAAAGTCAGGCTTTCACTTTGTGGTGAAATTATTAATAAATAAATATATCTGTATTATTTGTCAACTTTAGTTTAAGGCTCAATCTGAGAAAAGGAACATTTTTCCCGAAACATGTAAAAAAACCAATAAAAAGTGGTGTAAACAAAATAATAATAGATTTATTTTTTATATATTAAGTTGAAAATAGGGAATTTTTAATAAAAATTAATTAAACCTAAATTCAAGATTATATTACATATATAATAATTAATGTTAGATATAGACAATTTTATTCCCTACAAGTTTGTTTATCATTTATATGCTAAAGTTGAAAAGTAAAGAAATAACACAATAATTAAATTTTACCATCCCTTTTCAGGTAGATATAAGAAGTCGTGATCGATCGAATAAAATATTGATTTTAGAAAACTATCTAGCCGGCCTGTTAATTAATAATAGTTCAATAAAATAAAATAATTAAACAGAATTGTTTTATTTTATACAGTGTAAAATTGGGAATTCACCGAAACGTCGCACGTGCACATCGCAAAAAATCAAGTAAAAAATAATAGATAATAGCTTATTAAGACTATCTCTCCCTACGCATGCATTCAAATTTCAAATCTCTGTCATTGTTCGTGTACACAGATCTGCACCATATGATCGTGTACTTTAGAGATGAAATGAAATTACCCGTCGAGCCGTCTATGGCGTCTACAAGTCGGCAGCGAGAGATGAGAGAGAAATAAACGGAGACGTTTTGTCTTGCTCTCGCTCGTTGCTTTGCATGTTGAATCTCGAATCGTCCTCCGTCCGCGGCGTCCGCCGTCCACCGTCTACGAATTCAACTAGTCCTTGCGATAAACGTAAACCGTCGACGCGTCGATGCAACGTCAACGGTTGATTTCAACTAGTCCGTCCATTCAACGCCCATCCCTAGTATTTGTGACGTTTGTGTTTATTGTGTTGCAGTGTCTTGACTTTCGTTTTGAGATCATCGAAATGTCTTCATTGTGGAGCAATGAAGATACATTCAAGTTTATTGAATTGTATCAAGCTGAGCCCGCAATTTGGAACCTAAAAAGTGAACTGCATAGGAATAAGAATAAGGTATGGGGTGTTTGCATTCATTAGTATGGACAGAAATTGACTAAGTTGGTATACAGTGAATGAGTTTTTTTTTAAATATAATTTAGGTCGAAAACTTTGATTTAATCGTGAATGCATCTTTAATTTCGTGACAATTAATGGGGCATTCACGACATGGTTTGATATTAAAATAGGTGTCAAAAAGGGATGCATAATATGACCATGGCTTTTCAACATGTATATGGATAACTGTATAAAAGAAGTGATGGATGGATTCAGCATTTTATACCTTTCATATGCAGATGACACAGTGCTAGTAGCTAATAGTAAAGTCTGTGCCAGTGAAAAGTGAATGTAATACTGGCTGTAGTGTTCTAGATAGAATAAAGAAAGGATCACTGAGATGGTTTGGTGATGTGGAACTGATGGCGATAGTAAGGAAAATTGTTTGTTGAAGGCAGTAGAAACAGGGCGTCAGCGGAAGACCTAGCATGAGAAGATATACCAAATACTGGGGGATGGCCCTGTTCAAAACTTGAACAACCAAAGAGCGTTCATTAGAATGAAAGTGGATAAAGCAAAAGTGGTGTGCCAGGACAGAAGTGTGGTGTGGCATTCCATCCTCTCTGCCTATCCCTCTGGAGAAACGCAGTGATGGTTGGCTAGTTAGTCACTCACCTGCTTTACAGTTTCGACTACTATTTAAAACATATTTTAATAATTATTTCCCGGTTTAGTTTCTCGGTCTGTTCTTAATGCCAAAAGGATTCATGTAGTGTTGGATGTAGTAATAAAACAATTCTATTCTGCTTATAAAACTCTTTTATTTTATATACCTATATCTGTACATAAGAGAAAAAATCACAGTAAAAGATAATGAGCACACCAAGCATTGGAGCCACGGAATGGTAACAGAGTCTAGGCAGTTGATATTATAATACTGTAAAGCTACACAAAATGTACATTAACAGAAAAATAAAATTGTAATTAAATAAAGATACTAAAAACTAAGATAAATAAAGAAAAGATATATAAATAATTAAATAACTAGAAGTCATGAAGGTTTTGCCGTGGAAACTGCAGCTACTATTTCTTTAATTCCCCGCTGCAAAGGCTTCCTAGACTAGCAAACAGATACGAGCAACTTGACGTCTTTGCCAATAATAACTGTATATTATTCAAACATATATTAAAAGGTGTATTGAAGATTACTAGTATTTGTCGAATTGAACTCAAATAATTGATTTGTATTTGTATGTATATTTTCAAAGCTTATGCTATTGTTTTTCACTCTACATTATTACTTTTTTGTTTTTGAATTTCTATTATACATATTATGTTTTTCTTTTGCTTCTACTTGTTATATACTTGCTTTTTACTTTATATTATATTTATCTTTGTATATTTGTATCTGTATTTTAAGTATTTTCTTTCTACTTCACGTCTTTATTATGTTTACATATTTTTTTTTTTTTCTTTAAACTATATTCTATTAAGGGGGGGGTAAGGTTAATTCGTACAAAAAAAGGCATGTTTTTGTGAATTTTTTGTGACGATACAGTTAAAATCTCTTTACTAATACCAATGGTACATTAAAGTATGACATTTGAAGAATATTGTGTAAAATTTTCAAGAACAAATATTAAAAAATACGGCAATGGCAGCAATTATTCGGACGTGTCTCTGAAAAAAGTAGAATCGCGGTGTCCATCATAACTTGGTGCTAGATCATCTGAAATCAAAAAATCAAAGTTCATTCATTAGATAATAGGTTTTCCCAGGTAACGCTGGGAGGGTTTTTTGAAATTTCAATTTTTCAATTTTTTGGAACACTTTGAAAAAAAAAAGTTAAAAACCTTACCCCACCCTTAATGTACACTTTACCTATCTGTTGTAAAAGCCCTATAGGGCGTTAATAAATAAATAAATAAAATAATAAAATAAAAAAAGACTTCTTTCAATTATTATTGTGAGCTAATTTTAAATACAATAAAGCTAGATCCCTTTCGGCTTTATGCCTTATTTCCTGCTGATTCTTTTCTTTTGAAAATCTCTAATTGAACTGCAAAAGATTTATTCTGCCTCGCTTCGCTTAATAGCTAAACAAAATTTTTATTGTTTACTTGCTCCAATTTTTCACAGCCCAAGTTACAAATATTCTCCACACTGCGCATTTCTTCATATTCTCAAACTAATTTCGAAAATCTGTCAGACTGTACGCATTTTGCTAGGCGAGCACAAAGCATTATATTCGTTGCGCAATGCCGCCCACAACTCTGCTTTCATCTTCATCTTTATTTTTTATTTAGTAAAACAGCCTTGTCCTTATCATCATCATCCGAATGTCTGCCAAAAAAATTGCATCCATTCTCTGAAAAACGTTGTTTATTGCCACTACTTTTACATATACATATATGTATTATGATATATAATAAACTTTTGAATACCGTTTTTAATCTTAAATTACTTTGTATTGTTATCATATCATTTTTCACCGTTTCAAATTGCGTTCAACAACGTGATGCCACATGCAAAATTATTTTAATGTGCATTTGTTTATGATTTTTAGTTTATACTACACTTGCAACTCCCCTTATCGAATATTTGACGTGAAACAACCAAATTCTGTGTAATTTCGCGTAATCAAGAGGTTAAAATCGATTTTAAGCAAGAATTTACGTTTACTTTAATCCAAGTTAAAACAACCGGCCCTAAGGCTCTGTTGTGTCAAGTTGGATAAAGTAAAAGATCGTTTAAAGCATAGATTTTTTTGATTTTTACAGAAATGGGTCGCTGGATTGGAGGAGAATGCAAAAATCTATGCTTTAAACAAACTTTTCCCTTAATCCAAATTGATACAACCGGGCCTAAGCCCAACTCTGATCTGTGTACAGACGAGTCATTTTTATGGTAGTTTACATCATGTAGATATCTTATTTGTGTACTTAGTAGTAATTAAATTTTGTTATACTTATTATATCATTCGTTATTTTCATACATGTATTGTTTTTGTGTATATGTATTTATACAATAGAATCTTGTCTTGATTAAGTAACTATGTTTTCAGGTCAATGATGCATGGAACCGCATAGAGTACTACCTTCAAATTCCTGTTACTGAACTGAAAAAAAAGAAAGAGTCATTAATGACAACATTTCGATTGCATTTTAAAAAAAAACAGGATTCAATTCGACCTGGTATCGGAGAAGGAAGTGTATACAAGCCCATTTGGGTGTTTTATGATGTTTTGGAGGCATTTTTAAAAGACGTTTATGAATGCAAAAGCGTTGCATTGGCGGAAGCAGACAGTGTAAGTAAAACAAATAATTCAATGATGTGGTGTAATTGGTAAAATCCCTGCCCGGAATGCTGGGTTCGAATCCCGGCAGCAGCCGAAATATTTTTTCGTTGATTTCATTTTTCTGCATGTCTTTCTAATTGATTAATAAATTTGGTTTTTAAATTTCACAGAACTTGATTCTGAAAAATTGCAACTTCACAATAAGAATGTGTTCTTGAATATTATATATGTGTGTTGTATCAAATGTGTCCAAAATTAAAAAATGAATTAAACGGTTAATTCTGGTGTCCCCTAGTGGCAGTTACGCAAAGTAATTTGTGCCTACCGCACCAGAAAAAGTGGATTGCTCTAAAAATTGATAATCGGCCCAATTCTGAAAATAACAATGTCTGGATCTTTAAGATCTTTATCCCAACACTTAATAGATGATAATAAAAATTAAAAATAAACGAGACATAGCTTTATGTCGGTGTTTGTTTCTGTAAGTTTCTACATGAGATAGATATATAGGGAGGGAGAAAGATGTAAATTGTTATCTGTCAAATGTCAAGATGCGAAGATTTGAATACGCGGTAACGCGGTCATGACAAGTTTAGCCATGATATTTCATTTGGACTCTGTGGATGAAGAAATTAATACGTTTGTAAGAATCAATCTTTCTTATATCATCTTTTAATACAGTGTATTTGAGCCGTACAATTACAAAATCCACTCTGGACATTTTTAATTTTTATTATCGTCTATTAAGTGTTGGGATAAAGATCTTAAAGATCCAGATATTGTTATTTTCAGAATACGGATGAATATATGTTATTCAGTTCATAAATGAGACTTACAGATAAGGTTGATATATTGGCATAATTATACGTCACTGGTTACTAATATTTTGGACTCGTTTTCGGTGGATGTGATTCATAAAATTTATTCTTATTTGCATAGCATTAACAGGAGGCCTACGAGGCACGGATTATAATGATAATAAATGTTCTTGGTGATTTACTCTCTTACCTACTTGGATTAAATTCACATCTTTATCAAAGATATCCTGATGGATTATAAATTTTACTAGATGATTTATTCTTTCTTAAAAAATTATGTAGTAATATGTATACAACTGAGGGTCATGAAAGAAGCTTTGACATCATCTAATGGTGTAGGTCTTTTGAATACTTTAAACACTGAAGATAATATCCCGAAAGTTTTTTCTACAACTACACGAGAATGCAAAAGTTGTTGATAAAACATTCATCATGGATACCGGGAAAGGGCTTCATGATATGAGACTTATCACACTTTTTTTACACAAATAACTTTGATTTAAAACACCACCAAAACTAATTTTTCCTATATCAAGCATACATAAAACATAAATCAGCAAACATAAAACAGTAATCATTGTCTATTAGGACAAAATAACGATGCTGAAATATCCTTTCTAATTAACGTATTCAGATCCGGTGTGAGCCGGTGCTAATACGATAATAAGCCTTCAGTCTATAATGCCAAAGCAATGGGGAAAAATGAATCATTCCGCCGTAATCGGCCATTCTTCGGGACTTGTGGAAATCTAAAAGAATAAGAAAATAATACTTTTAACTATATTGTTCTAGGAGCTTTTAGTGATTGCAGAAGAGGAAGATGCTAGTGGCGAACTGTCAGGAAACGAATACGAAATAGCATCCGACTCAGATCCCCTGAATATTGCTGAAAGCAGTCCAGAAGTAAAGGGTAAAGTCGAGACCCCCGTACGGAAGAGAAGAGCCGTACAGAAGCCCGAGTTAGAAAATGTGATGAAGGCAGAAAAGGTGATGACGAACGCGTTTAGTGCATTGAACCATGTTTTGCTCAATAAAGACAAAAAAGTAGAGGACGACTGCGAGTTATACGGGAGGCTTCTTGCTTGCAAACTTAGAAGATTTTCAGAGAGTTATAGGCAAGAAATTATGTACGAGCTCGATGAAATATTGCTGAAACGGCGTCCCAACCATACTCCTCGCTTTGTCCGCCGTCCTAATGTAAAAAGGCGCATTTTACAAATAAAATCGGAGAAAAAAAAATAAAACATCAAACATCTTTTTATTTCCTTGCCGTTTCCAAAATATTTTATTAAGTGTCAGTGTGAAAGTGAAAAATTAACAGATACAGGGACAAAGTTTGTAAAGACGTTTCGTAATTTTTGGTCAAATATATACTTAATTAGATATTTTGGTTTTCTTTTCATCTTAGTATTAAAAATGCATTAAGTATGCTAAAACTTAGTAGAAAAGACGTAAGCGATCATTTGCATGTTGTCAAACCAGTAAAATAATAAAGATATTTTTTATTTTACAAATTAATTTGAAGATAAAGGGCGCAAGTGGTCATTTTACTGCTTCTTTTTGTTATACCTAATTAAAAAATCTCAGATAATTTGTATCTTTAATAAAATAAATTTTAAGAAATTAGAATAACTGTTATATGTATAGTAACAAACACAGAAATATGTCCACCCATAAAACAACAGTTTTCTTGTAATATGTCAGATTTTGTTAGAGCTTTTTGATCCCTTTTCACTTTGAATTATAAAGTAACAATGTTTAACTTGTTGTGGGCCGTAAATTTTCGGAATTTTTTGTGATTTTTCTTTTTACGAAAAAACCATGAAAACATGCGTATATTAAAAAAAAAACACACACATTCATATTATTTTATCGTAAGTGTCGAAACGCAATGATTTTTTTATCATTTAAGTAAAAAAAATAATCTTTTTTTGAATTTCCATAATGTTGCCAGCGCAACATTTTCTGAAAAATAATAATATTTTTTTTATTTGTTTTTAGAGACAACACTACTATTAATAATAATAATCTTCTTCTGTGTGATATATTTTGTTGCACGGCACGGCACACGACGGGACATCGCACTCATAACATATAAATATGATACACTTTCACACACACACATATTTCAAATAAACGCAACAAAATTGCGTGTATTTTTGTTAATAAATCACTATTAGTATTCAATTGAATCATAAACCAACAAAAACTGACAAATATCGCAAAACATATCGTATATATTTGTATATACGTGTACAAATAAATCGAAAATCGAAAAAAATAAATCGAATTTCCCGCGCACATTGCGCGTGACCTTGACGATGGAATATTTGAATTTCGATTGCACAACACGCGATCGGGGCGACATCTACAACTTCTCTATACGATTTTGACGGCAGAAAAACTTCCGTTTTGATTGTTGATTTAAAATATAATCGGTGATGTTTTTGAGTTGAAAATGGAACGACAGGTCACAACAGGATTTCTCTATTGGGAAAAAATTACGTTTTTCAAATTCGATACGCGGCCGTCGATAAATAAATTATTTTGTGCCTGTCGGATATGTGCGTCCGCGGCCCAGGGGGGGTTAAACAGGAAAATACCAAATATATTTTATCTGAACTTAAAATACTTTAAAGGGTGTTTTTAGTATTTCCCTTACTTTATTGGAAAAAAAAAATTAATACAGAAATTTTTTTTTGGGATTTTCCTTTGGGCTTCAATACATTTATATCAATGGTCATTTTTATGCCACAGGTTCTCTATAGGATTCAGGTATGGACTGTTTCCGGGTCAATGCAATGTTATTATCCCATGGTTATTCATGAATTATTTGATCTAAAAGTACTTTGATAAGTTAGTTATTTTTAAATTTTATTTAGGTTAATAACGAGATATATTGTTAGAAAAATATAATACTTACAGTTTTTACCCGATAGCACTGCGCAGAGTTAACCTGGAAAATGCACTCAATAATATGGGAGCAATGAATTTCTATCGATGGGAATAAAAAGTCTTCTAAATTTTTTTTATAAACTTCTGCATTCACACTTTCGTCAATGAAGGCTAATTTTCCCACTCCGTAAAAATAAAAACATCCCCAGATCATTTGTCCAGCAGAATGATTCTCTGTTGGCTGGAGACACTCCTTGCTTAACACCTGGTTTACCGCCACGCGGCAAATAATGTTTTCGTTGTCTGCCGCGCTAAGTAATACACAAAAGCGCTATTTTTACTTGATTGTTTTTGTATTTTAAAATTCGTGGTTAGACGCCACTAATTAAAAAAAAATTCTATAAGATACGTAACTAAAGTTTTTAATAGTACTTGTTTTATCACATTACCACTGTAAATTTTTATACTATAACAATTTTTTTGGACATATCATACTAAGTATGTATTGCTTTACCCAAGGAAAATGATTATAAAATAAAATACTGAACTTACATTGGGGTTTTGCTTGTTTTATTTGATATTTCGATAGATTTTACAGCCGAAGGTACAAAAACAATGCAATATAACACTAATTTAAAAAAAAATTCTTAAAGATACGTAACTAAGGTTTTTATTAGTATGTACTTGTTTTATCACATTACCACTGTAAATTTTTATACTATGTATAAGAATTTCTTTGCCTTACCCAAGGAAAACGATTATAAAATAAAATACTGAACTTATATTGGGGTTTAATTCGTTTTATTTCATATTTCGATAGATTTTACAGCCGAAGGTACAAAAACAATGTAATATAATGTCAATAAACTGAATAAAAAACATATTTGAAAATGAGCATCATTGCGAGCACGGATCCGCTCAATGAGGCAAGGTGATTTGAACACAAATTTAGAGTGAACCAAGATTTATTGAAAAGATAACTTTCCAAAATCACAATCTACGAAACAAAGTCATTCACATGATATATGATTCGCGATAAATGTGAAATAAAAACATAACAATAACCGAAATCAAGGCTCACACACTAACATCGGACACAGAACTTTTGTGTGAATTTATTAAAAGATTTATGTCATTTTTGAAAAAGTCTACATTAAACTATGGCAAAGTAATGAAAATACAAAATAAACAACAATTTAGACATCTTTATCAGCAATTACTTCAATAAAAAATTGTTGCACACCTTTCGTACTGATCATAGCTAAATGATCATAGTTAAATTCATTCTATGAATGAATTATAACTTTTTTACACAATTCTGATTGGTCGAGAACCTTCATTCGTTCAGTAAGAATGCACGCGAAGGGATTTTGAGCTTTATTCCGTTATTTTTATTTATTTATTTATTCATACGCCAATCGGCTATATACATTGATTTTACAAAAATAATAGACTTAAATGAATGGATTAGAAAAATTGCACATATATAAAAAACAATACTAGCATAGTAACAACATGGTATAATCATATAGGGTTGAGGGTAATTTTAATACTGTGATAACAATCTTTTTGCCGCTGATGAGAATGAGACGTATGATTCATCGAAGAAGTTGATATCAACACAGTGGCTATTCACCAGATTGGCAATCCTATTTCTTGGGCCATTGTACACTTAACTTTTTGTGGATTTAGTGGTTTCTAACAATCTACGCACTCTTAGATCCTCCGGCCTAGCAGTGATAATGCCAAATTGTTCCAGGATCTCGGGCGAGTCTATCTGTCCGTTGACAGATTTGTAGAAGAAGGTCAGATCAGACAATTGTCTTCGAGTGATTAGTTTGCTGATTCTAAATCTGTTATATACGGTCTCAATATCTCCTGGTGATCGTGTACGATAGGCGATGCATTTACATAGTTTGCGCTGTATTCTTTCGAGCTGATTGATTAGTTTATTGGTATACGGCGACCAAATGACAGAACAGTATTCTAAAATCGGTCTCACAATACTGTCGAATAGTCGTACCAGCGTGTAGACATTGCTGAAGTCCTTCCCAGCTCTAATGATGTAACCAAGAGTCTTGAAAGCTTGTGACGCAACTTTCT